>WNWK01004344.1:42500-142591 GCA_009830355.1 Cherax destructor | reverse complement strand
ATTCTAAAGAAAAGTTGCAAAGGTTAGTGGACGAGTTTGGGAGAGTGTGTAAAGGTAGAAAGTTAAAAGTGAACATAGATAAGAGTAAGGTGATGAGGGTATCAAACGATTTAAATAAAGAAAAATTGGATATCACATTGGAGAGAGGATTATGGAAGAAGTAAATGTTTTCAGATATTTGGGAGTTGATGTGTCAGCAGATGGGTTTATGAAGGATGAGGTTAACCATAGAATTGATGAAGGAAAAAGGTGAGTGGTGCATTGAGGTATCTGTGGAGACAAAAACGTTATCCATGGAGGCAAAGAAGGGAATGTACGAAAGTATTGTGGTACCAACACTCTTATATGGGTGTGAAGCATGGGTTGCAAATGCTGCAGCGAGGAGGAGGCTGGAGGCAGTGGAGATGTCCTGTCTAAGGGCAATGTGTGGTAAATATTATGCAGAAAATTCGGAATGTGGAAATTAGGAGAAGGTGTGGAGTTACTAAAAGTATTTGTCAGAGGGCTGAAGAGGGGTTGTTGAGGTGGTTTGGTCATTTAGAGAGAATGGATCAAAGTAGAATGACTTGGAGAGCGTATAAATCTGTAGGGGAAGGAAGGCGGGGTAGGGGTCGTCCTAGAAAAGGTTGGAGGGAGGGGTAAAGGAGGTTTTGTGGGCGAGGGGCTTGGACTTCCAGCAAGCATGTGTGAGCGTGTTAGATAGGAGTGAATGGAGACGAATGGTTTTTGGGACATGACGATCTGTTGGAGTGTGAGCAGGGTAACATTGTGTGAAGGGATTCAGGGAAACCAGTTAATTGATTTAGTTGGACTTGAGTCCTGAAATGGGAAGTACAATGCCTGCACTTTAAAGGAGGGGTCTGAGATAGTGACAGCTGGGAGGGACTTTTCTCAGCTGTAGTATCTGAGCTCCTCTGCAAAGACAGTGATTATGTATGAGTGTGGTGAAAGTGTTGAATGATGATGAAAGTTTTTTCTTTTGGGGATTTTCTTTCTTTTGGGTCACCCTGCCTCGGTGGGAGACGGCCGACTTGTTGAAAAAAAAAAAAAAATATATATATATATATATATATATATATATATATATATATATATATATATATATATATATATATATATATATATATATATATATATATATATATATATATATATATATATATATAAAGAGCATTTCCTTCCTTGTCTAATCTATGAGAGACATAAATTTTGTTTTTCCTTTCAAGCACTTTCCGTCGCCCATTTGTCTTCGATAAGCACATTAAAATGCAAATTAAAGTAGTCCATTGATAGTTCAATTTCCTTCATATATTTTTTCTTCAAATAAACATTCTTATTTCGAAGGAGAAAAACAGAAGGAATGGAATATTTTGTACGTAACTGGAATGGAACAATTTGTAAATAAATTTAGCTGATATGAATATGAGTGGATAATTCTAGTAACTGTTTGTCTGGTAGAGTAGTAATATGGTATTGAATATGACCGATATAGTGTTTCTGACTGGAATATTGTCGTTCCTTTCCGAAATATTGTGTTTCCTGACTGGAATATTGTCGTTCCTTTCCGAAATATTGTGTTTCCTGACTGGAATATTGTCGTTCCTGACCGAAATATTGTGTTTCCTGACTGGAATATTGTCGTTCCTGACCGAAATATTGTGTTTCCTGACTGGAATTATGTCCTTCCTGACCGAAATATTGTGTTTCCTGACTGGAATATTGTGGTTCCTGACCGAAATATTGTGTTTCCTGACTGGAATATTGTGGTTCCTGACCGAAATATTGTGTTTCCTGACTGGAATATTGTGGTTCCTGACCGAAATATTGTGTTTCCTGACTGGAATATTGTCGTTCCTGACCGAAATATTGTGTTTCCTGACTGGAATATTGTCGTTCCTGACCGAAATATTGTGTTTCCTGACTGGAATTATGTCGTTCCTGACCGAAATATTGTGTTTCCTGACTGGAATATTGTGGTTCCTGACCGAAATATTGTGTTTCCTGACTGGAATATTGTCGTTCCTGACCGAAATATTGTGTTTCCTGACTGGAATATTGTCGTTCCTGACCGAAATATTGTGTTTCCTGACTGGAATATTGTCGTTCCTGACCGAAATATTGTGTTTCCTGACTGGAATATTGTCGTTCCTGACCGAAATATTGTGTTTCCTGACTGGAATATTGTCGTTCCTGACCGAAATATTGTGTTTCCTGACTGGAATATTGTCGTTCCTGACCGAAATATTGTGTTTCCTGACTGAAATATTGTCGTTCCTGACCGAAATATTGTGTTTCCTGACTGGAATATTGTCGTTCCTGACCGAAATATTGTGTTTCCTGACTGGAATTATGTCGTTCCTGACTGGAATATGGTTGCTGACTGGAATTTGATGGTGTCATACAAGGCTTAAATTATTTCTGCTAAAAATATTGTGGTTCGTCTAAAAAATATGGTGATTTTTAACGTCGAATGGACGTTACCTAAAAGGAATATAAGAGTTCCTGACGAGAATGCAGACAGTAATCATGGAAATCCCTGGAGAAGCAAGACAGATAAAGAAAATATCCTCCCTTTGTTTTCCTTTCCCTCTTTTACCCACAGAATATTTTCCAGAGACACCGAAGCTTGATCAGATTTCCCTTAGGAAAGGGTTCGGAAAGAGGGTTAAACTCCCTAGGTACTCGGGTCACGAGAAAAAGACAGCAGGACTCTCGTCCTGTCTCTATTCCACACATCCTCTCATAGCCCTCATCAGTCTACATACACCATACAGCCACGTAGATCTACCTGCTCTCAAGCCTTTGAGTATATTTATGAACCATCGTCACTGTATCTGTCGCATTCCCAATATCTTTTTACAATCTTCTCCTGAGCGCTTTTCTCCCTCACACACACACACACGCACCAAGAAAAAAAATCACTTGAGATGCGATTTAATCCTCTTTGTGTGAGCTCCTTTTTTTATGATGCTCTTAACTTGTCAGGGAGAAAAAAGAGCATCATAAGCAGCACAGTCGACTCTCTCAGCTCCTATTGTTTACAGCCGCTGAGGCAGGGTTTTGTTCTCCTCCATTAAAATGGGTTACTTATAATATAGCAGCAGCCGCGGTAGTAGTAGTAATAATAGTAGAAGTAGTAGTGGTAGTAGTAGTAGTACTGGTAGTAGTAGTGATGGTAGTAGTAGTAGTAGTAATACTAATAGTAGGAGTGGTAGTGAAAGTAGTTGTAGAAGTAACTGTAATAAATTCAGACTGATGAGTGATTGCTAATCGGCAGATTATTTTATTCATAAGATAGTGATGATAATGATAATGTTTATGGATATTACATATGCGTGAACGATTTCCAATACAACGCGATGATTCTCTTCACTCTGGTAGAATAGGGAGAGAGCCTTTTGCTATATTATCCAAACCAAACAAAAGCCAACTCAATCTGGGGAACTTCGCTTAGTACTCGACAGAGTATTATGCTATATATCATCATATACTTTCATATGCCCCAATGTACTCTCATCTACTCATTCGTACTTCAGTGTACTGAAGTACTCCCACGCTGACCAATGTGCTTCCATGTACTCCCACGTCCTCCTTTGAATGTCAATGTACTCCCACGTGCTCATTTGCAGTTCCATGTACTTCCACGTACTTCTATGTACTTCCAAGTGCTCCCGTGTACTCTCTTGTTTCCCTGGTACTCTTCTTGTTGCAGAAGAGGGAAGCTGTTAAGCAAACACCTGTATAACAGTGAGCTTTTGTCTTTATTTTTTACACAGCGTCTTGGGATTCCTGACTTCAAATTTGACTCAAGTTGCCTTTCATTTTTCCTATTTTTCTCGCTTTACTTGATGAAGCTCAAGAGAGAGAGAGAGAGAGAGAGAAGAGAGAGAGAGAGAGAGAGAGAGAGAGAGAGAGAGAGAGAGAGAGAGAGAAATGAAAAGCACTTCGTCCAATCTGAGAACGAGTGTACCATCTCATCGTAACCTCTTTCTCTATCTCTTACTTCCATCTCTTCGCAAGCTCTCTCTCTCTATCACTCCCTTCCATCTCTCAACCTCACCAGCGTTGGTTGCAACCTAGCATATGCTAGGTTGCAACCAATCTTGATGCATTGATCTCCTGGGGGAAAGCAGCTGGCATATTGCAGAACTGCTGCTCGCCAGCTCCCGGGAAGAGGCCAGCAGGCACTGGCATGCATTCCTAATCATATTTTCATTGGCAGCCTCGTTGCGGCCTGCAAGTTGCAGGGATGCGTCATTTGCATTATTGAAGTCGAGCAGCGATGCCACTGAAACCCACGATCTGGGAAAGAGAGAGTTGGTGATGGTGGTGGTGGTGGTGGTGGTAGTGATGGTGGTGGTGGTAGTGGTGGTGGTGGTGGTAGTGGTGGTGGTGGCAGTGGTGGTGGTGGTGTTGGTGGTGTTGGTGGTAGTGGTGGTGGTGGTAGTGGTGGTGGTGGCAGTGGTGGTGGTGGTGGTGGTGGTGGTGGTGATGGTGGTGGTGGTGGTGGTGGTGTTGGTGGTAGTGGTAATGGTGGTGGTGACGATGATGGTGGTGGTGGTATTGAAGGTGGTGATTTTGGTAGTGGTGGTGGTGGTGTTTGTGGTGGTGGTGCTGGTGTTGTTGTTGTTGGTGGTGGTGGTGATTTTGGTAGTGGTGGTGGTAGTGATTGTGGTGGTGGTAGTGGTGGTGGTAGCGGTAGTGGTGGTGGGAGTGATAGTGGTGGTGGGAGTGATTGGTGGTGGTGGTGATGGTGGTGGTGGCTTTAGTAACCAAGACGATTATAATGACACCCCGAATAATGATAACCGGGTTGATGTCTGTGGTGAATATTATTATTATTATTATTATTATTATTATTCAGGATGATAATGACAACAGTGGATCTCCAGGGGTTAACGGGACAATAGAAAATACACACCTTTACACATTTTTACAATATTGAATATCTTCACAAAACTGTACGTTTTCACAACGCCGAACACTTTTACACACTTTTACATTCTATCACTTCCTCAATTCGCTCGTTTCACCTTACAAAGAGGGAGACATATGGGAAGATAGAGATGGAAAGGTTAATAAAAACAGAAGAAAAAATATATCCGTAATGAATTAGGGAATTGTAAAGGAAATATCAAAGTTGAAAAGTTGAAATATATAAGAGAAAATTAAGAAAGGCAAAAATAAAGGAATGACCGATAAGTAGAAGACACAGATGAAAATAGTATTACAAAATAAGACAGGGAAGCAATAATGAAGAGTGAGAGAGAGAGAGAGAGACAGAGAAAGCCGGCCACAGAAACAAAGGCAGACATAGACTGGAAGACAAATGCAGCGAGACTGGCCGACAGACAGTGACTGGCAAGAAGCCTTAGAGAGAGAAGGAAGACAGGCAGACACGTCAAGAAAGACAGACATACGAATACAAAGATATGCAAAGAGAGGAAGAGAAAAATATACAGGGAAAGAGAGAGACACACACACACATAGAAGAAGAGAAAGACATAAAGAGACGACACGGGGTCATATAAATAAAACAAAAGCAGACAGAGACAAAAAGGCAGACAGACAGAGAGGCAGACAGACAGTGAAGGAGACAGACAGAGAGCTAGACAGAGAGAGAGAGAAAGAGAGACAGTGGTTGAGAAGGTAATATATACCACTAAGAGGGCCTTCCCCTCACCCATCTCACCTGTCCAGGTTAATGAGGCGGGTAACGAAGCCTCAGGTAAGACGCTGACGTTCAGAACAAACGTCAGAACGTCCGTTAAAGCGTCTGTAGACGCGCTGACGTCCCACCCCACTTGTGTCAGTGACTGTCCTTTCTTTCTTTGCAGTGAGGGTCGAGACTCAGCTCCTGGCCCTGCCTCCTGGATTTCTCTGGTCGGCATTAATGATTGCAGACCTCTTGGTCATTCTAGGCTCGATCCTCCATTCGCTATCGCTAGACAGACACAGTACACCTTAGTGTAGTCACATAGATCGCGTGGACTAGAAGGTGAGTGAATATGTTATGAGTGGATTGCTGGTCAATGGTCAAATGGATGAATGGATGAGCTGGTCTGCTGGGTGGGTGAATGAGCGTGGGTTGAATGGGTGGATTGATAAATGGGGTGAAGGTGGTGATAAATGAGTACCCAGACAAGTAAGTAATGGTGAAGCTAACGATGATACTAAAAACAAAAAAAAAACAAAAATAATAATTAAAACAAAAGCAGCAACAATTACACCATTAAAAACAAACATTAACACTACCACCACCTCCCCAACAACAACAACATCAACAAAAATCATCAACACCACCACCTACAACAACAACACCGACACCAATCACACCAACAACAACAACACCACCAAGAAGACCACCACCAACAACACCACCACCAACAACAACACCAACAACAACGACAATCATCCACAAGCATCGAAGCTCCCAAGATTTGGCCTGTACCAAGATCACACAGTAGAAGCCCTCGGTCAGGTGAAGCAGACCGGTGGTGGGAGAAAGAGGGAGGGATGGAGGGAGAGAGGGACTGAGTGAGGGAGGGAAAGAAGGGAGGGAGAGACAGAGGAACGAAGGGAAGGATGGGAAAGAGGGGAGGGAGAGACAGATGAACGGAGGGAAGGAAGGGAAAGAAGGGAGGGAGAGACAGAGGAACGGAGGGAAGGAAGGGAAAGAAGGGAGGGAGAGACAGAGGAACGGAGGGAAGGAAGGGAGGGAGAGACAGAGGAACGGAGGGAAGGAGGTACGAAGCTATTCGTATTCAGCAACAGAATACAACAACAGTATTACCACTACCCTACGTTATAAGATAGTTACGCAGTGGGAATGCCAGCAGTGTGCTTCATCCCAATTACTATACAACAGTTACATAGTGGAAAAAAATAAAAAATCTAAGTTTCTCAGTCATATTTCATTACACAGGATGATTCTCATGCATCAAGTGAGGGATTCACTGAGCAAAGGGATACCGTCAAATATTCCACTAAGGGTTCAGTAGCTACGGAAGCTTCAAAGGCTTCGTTCCAGCAGAGCTGGAGTCGCCGGAGAGGGGAAAAGAGGGAGGGAGTGATTGGTGAAGGGAGGGGGATGAGAGTGGTGCGAATGGAGGAAGTGGTTCATGGTAGGATGGAGATAGACAAGAGAAGAGGGAGGTAGAAAAGAGAGGAGTGAGGTAGAAATGAGAAGAAGAGATAGAGAAGAGAGGAGGGAGGTAGAAAAGAGAGGAGAGGGGTAGAAAAGAGAGAAGGGAGGTAGAGAGGAGAGGGGTAGAAAAGAGAGGAGGGAGGGAGAGGAGAAGTTGTTGGAAGGGATGGAAAAGGGAGGAATGGCGAAGATGGTTGATGGAAGGTGAGATAGATAGTTAGATAGATAGATAGATAGATAGATAGAGAGAGATAGAGAGAGAGAGAGAGAGAGAGAGAGAGAGAGAGAGAGAGAGAGAGAGAGAGAGAGAGAGAGAGAGAGAGTCAGACAGTCAGACAGACAGATATACCCAGCGCCTCACTTCAAAAACAATTATCAGTTACTTCTACCCAATTTTCCACATTGTAGACACACCAGAAATTGAAATTCAGCAGCGGCTGTCAGGTGTGTAAGCAACTCATCCAAGACTTCCTGAAACTGTGACAAAAAATGCTTCCGCATTTTCTCTGTCTCTTAGACTTGTCGAGAGAGAGAGAGAGAGAGAGAGAGAGAGAGAGAGAGAGAGAGAGAGAGAGAGAGAGAGAGAGAGAGAGAGAGAGAGAGAGAGAGATGGGAAAGGCAAGATAACGAGTCATCTACTGGATTGGAATGTTTTCAGTGTTTTTTTTTTTTTGAGGGGGGAGGGGGAGGCCAAATGCAATTTGGAATTTGCATTTTTATAGACACAAATATACATACTCACTCGCGCCCCTTGATCAGTACGGAAACACAGGTTAACACACAAATACAACTGAAACACAAAAGGAAGAGGACAGTTGAAGACAAAATAATGAGACTCAGGAAGGAAGGGAAAGATCTCACGAAAAATAACAAGGAAATCCTCAAGGTATTTAACGAACGATGTAAACAGACTTTCTCAGTGCAAACACTAGTATTACCAAACAATTAACGAAAAAGTTTACGCCAACGGATACTGGACATCATACAAACAACAGGGAAAGAAAACAAAAGCATTTGACAAAGCTGGATCCATCATAAACAAAGCAGTCTGACGAAGCGTCGCCATGGATTCTGCGGGAGGCAGCAGAAACAGTGGCTGGATCTACAAGTGGATAAGGGAGAATCAACAGAGATGTAGAAGAAAGCAATTGTAGAAAGACCGGTGATATCAGACTACAATCCAGTGTCACTGACGTTCTTACTATGAAAAGGCAATGAAGAAGATAATGAGGAGAGCCGAGATAAGTGGATTAATAAGCAATAATCAGCAAGGGTAAAGGAGATGACAAATCCTGTCTCGAATGACAGAAAAAAAGAGGTGAGGCAGAGGAAAGGGAGAGAGGGAGAGAGAGAGAGAGAGAGAGAGAGAGAGAGAGAGAGAGTGTGATCGGGATGGGTTGACTGCACCTTCTAGCATTATAAGAAGGATTTAATACAGTACTTGACTAGAGACTGAGACAACAAGCTGAGAAGCAGTCAGGGAATGTACCACAGTCGATCAGACAGTACCTTATAGATATGCCACAAAGACTGATCGTCCCAAAAGAGACGGTCGGAATAGGAAAGTGTAAAAAGAGGTATCTCCATTCTCCTTCTGTCCTTTTCACCCTAGTCCTATCACTCTCCTTATCTCCCTTTCCTTCATTCTTCTCTCCTTCCCTACCGTACTGCCTCCGTCCTTCCCTCTCTCCTTGACTCGTCTCTCTCTCCCTGATCACCAACGTTTGTAACAATTTCCGCCCAAATTTACGTAATAAGAAGAGACAACAAGGGGCGCGGGTGAGCAAACTCTCACACCATCCCACAATGTCTTCCTCCCTTCGCCAGAACCCCCACCAATATTCTCTTTTAACACCAAAACACCCAACTGTATCTTCTATTAACGCCAGAATACTCCACAGGGAGCTTCCCTAACACCAGAACACACTACAGAATCTTACCCTAACACCAGAACACGCCAGAGTGTTTTCCTATAACACCAGAAATCTTCACAGTGTCTTTCCTTAACACCAGAACACATCACAGTATCATACTCTAGCACCAGTACCACCACCAATATTCTCTTTTAACACGATAACACCCAGAGTGTCTTACCTTAACACCATAACACCTACAGTGTCTTACCTTAACACCATAACACCCACAGCGTATTACCTTAACACCATAACACCCACAGTGTCTTACCTTAACACCAGAACAACCCACAATGTCTTCCCCAGATAGTCTACTAATTGTTGTAGCTTCGACGATACTCTACTTCCTCGCATCAGACCTGATTATCCCTGCCCATTACCATTCTTCAGGAGATGAATGACTCCTGCGAGTTTAGCGCTTCTCCATGAACATAATATTGGAAATCGTATGAAATATGAGAGAATTTTTATTGTCAAATTGCATACACACACACACACACACAAAAAAAAAAATATATATATATATATATATATATATATATATATATATATATATTTTTATATATATATATATATATATATATATATATATTATGTATATATATATATATATATATATATATATATATATATATATTCGTGCCGATTAGGTAAAACTTTCGATTTTGGCTTAAATTGCAACGCTCTTCTTGCCAAATAAGACAAGCGAAAATTTTTGTATGCAATAATTTCGCCAAAATCATTCTGAACCTAACGAAAAAAATATATTTCATTGTGTTTGTTTATTATTAAATTATTGTAAACGTATCTAAAATATATTTAGTTGGGTTAGGCTAAATTAAATTGCGCTTGTTATAATAAGGTTAGGTAAGTTTTCTAAGTTTCTTTTGGTACTAAATTATAAATTTTTACATTAACATAAATGAAAAAAATATATCTTTAAACGTATAAGAGAAAATTTTAGAAAGGACTTAATTTTAGATGAGTTCTTGCTAATTGACCAGTTTTACCTATTAGACACGACATATATATATATATATATATATATATATATATATATATATATATATATATATATATATATATATATATATATATATAATACTACACTCCCAGTAAATCCGTCGCCCAGAAACACATTTATGTTCTGACGTTTAGGGAATTACCACTGAGACTTTTAAGTTCAGCCAAAGACCCATTTGAACGTTGAGAAAAGTGTGGAGACGCCATTAACCTGGGAGAAGAGCGCCATTATGGAAGATGAGACGAGAGTGACAGGTGTCTAGGAGACAGACAGGTGGGGCCATCCTCCTTGTGGCGTGTTACTTTCAAAATCAGCGCTGGTGGTGGTGATGCTGCTGCTGGTGCTCCTGCGTCTGCTGCTGTTGATGCTGCTTCGTGCTGCTGGCGCTGTTACTGCTATTGCTGATGATACTGTTCCTGCTACTTATAGTACTGCTATCATTGTTACTGCTACTGCTGCTGCTTCTACACCTGCTGCTGATGCTTCGGTTGCTGCTACTCTGTTGCTGTTGCTATTGTTACTATGACAGCAGCTGCTACTAGTTCTATTATTACTACTGCTAATGTTATTTTTGCTGCAGCCGCTACTGCTGCTGCTAATACACCTGGGATCAGCGTCAAAACATTAATGAAGCGATATATATATATATATATATATATATATATATATATATATATATATATATATATATATATATATATATATATATATATATATATATATATATACACTCCAACAGCACGTCAAGTCCTAAAACCATTTGTCTCCATTCGCTCCTATCTAACAAGCTCAGGCACGCTTGCTGGAAGTCCAAGCCCCTCGCACACAAGACCTCCTTTACCCCCTCCCTCCAACCATTTCTAGGCCGACCACTACCCCGCTTTCCCTCCACTACAGATTTATACAGTCTCGAAGTCATTCTATTTTGTTCCATCCTCTCTATATGTCCAAACCATCTCAACAACCCCTCCTCAGCTCTCTGGATAATAGTTTTGGTAATCCCACACCTCCTCCTAATCTCCAAACTACGGATTCTCTGCATTATATTCACACAACATATTGATCTCAGACATGACATCTCCAATGCCTCCAGCCTTCTCCTTGTTGCAACATTCACAACCTATGTCTCACACCCATACAAGAGTGTTGGTATAACTATACTCTCATACATTCCCCTCTCTGTCTCCACAAGCTCCTTAGTGCACCACTCACCTTTTTCCCATTGTTAATTCTATGATTCACCTCATCCTTCATATACCCATCTGCTGACACATCCACTCCCAAATATCTGAACACAGTCACCTCCTCCATACTCTCTCCCTCCAATCTGATATGCAATCTTCCGTTATCTATTTTTTTTGTTATCCTCATCACCTTACTCTTTCCTATATTCACTTTTAATTTCCTTCTTTTACATACCCTAAAAAACTCATCCACCAACCTCTGCAACTTTTCTTCAGAATCCCCCAAAAGCACAGTGTCATCAGCAAAGAGCAACTGTGACAACTCCCACTTTGTGTTAGATTCTTTATCTTTTAACCCCACACCACTTGCCAACACCCGTGCATTCACTTCTCTTACTACTCCATCTATAAATATATTGAACAACCACGGTGACATCACACATCCCTGTCTAAGGCCTACTTTTACTGGGAAATAATCTCCCTCTCGCATACATACTCTAACCTGAGCCTCACTATCTCGTAAAAACTTTTCACCGCTTTCAATAACCTTCTTCCTATTCTATACATTTGCAACATCTACCACATTGCCCCCCTATCCACCCTATCATTTGCCTTTTCCAAATCCATAAATGCCACAAACACCTCTTTACACTTATCTAAATATTGTTCACCTATATGTTTCACTGCAAACACTTGATCTACACACCCCCTACCCAACCTAAAGCTTCCTTGTTCATCTCCAATCCTACTCTCCGTCTTACTCTTAATTCTTTCAATAATAACTCTACTATACACTTTACCAGGTATACTAAACAGACTTATTCCCCTATAATTTTTACACTCTCTTTTGTCCCCTTTGCCTTTATACAAAGGAACAATACACGCTCTCTGCCAATCCTTAGGTACCTTACCCTCTTACATACATTTATTAAATAAAGACACTAACCACTCTCAAACTATATCCCCACCTGCCTCTATCATTTCTATCTTTATCCCATCAATCCCAGCTGCTTTACCCCCTTTCATTCTACTCACTGCCTCACGAACTTCCCCCATACTCACAACTGGTTCTTCCTCACTCCTACAAGATGTTATTCCTCCTTGCCCTACACACGAAATCGCAGCTTCCCTGTCTTCATCAACATTTAACAGTTCCTCAAAATATTCTCTCCATCTTCTCAATACCTCTAACTCTCCATTTAATAACTCTCCTCTTAATATTTTTAACTGACAAATCCATTCTTTTCTCTAGGCTTCCTCAACTTATTAATCTCACTCCAAAACTTTTTCTTATTTACAAAAAAATATGTTGATAACATCTCACCCACCCTTTCATTTGCTCTCTTTTTACATTGCTTCACCACTTTCTTAACCTCTCTTTTTCTCTCCATATACTCCCTCTTTACATCACTTCTACTTTGTAAAAGTAGAAGTATATATTCTTCTTCTTTCAAAAAATTGGCCATATTCTACCGAAGCAGGGTGGCCAAAAAAGAAACACTAAAGTTTCTCTTTTTAACTTTAGTAATATATACAGGATAAGGGGTTACTAGTCCCTTAGTCGACTCTTACGACACGCATGGCTTACGGAGGAAGAATTCTGCTCCACTTCCACATGGAGATAAGAGGAAATAAGAACAAGAACTAGTAAGAAAATAGAAGAAACCCCAGAGGGGTGTGTATATATATGCTTGTACATGAATGGGTAGTGTGACCTAAGTGTAAGTAGAAGAAACAAGATATACCTGAAAACTTGCATGTTTATGAGACAGAAAAAAAGACACCAGCAATCCTACTATCATGTAAAATAATTACAGGCTTTCGTTTTAAATATATTTTATATATATATATATATATATATATATATATATATATATATATATATATATATATATATATATATATATATATATAGTGTGTAAACTTTATTTCAAGACAAAATACATTGACAAGAATACAATAGGGAGGTAAACAACATAGATAACAACTCAGAGCTACATTTCAAATACTTCGTCCAGCTCCCCGGCAGTGGGCCGCGTGCCCAGAATGCTGCAGGCATTTTCCCTCTGGATCGCAACACAGAGTCTCTGAAAGAGGAAGCTGGTCGCCCTGTGGTCCTTGATTTCTATGATGAGTTTTTCACCCAGCTCTTTGAGAAACTTTAGAGCACACTTGCCCCATGTTCCAAGGGTCTCCGACCCTATTGGGATGAAGTTATAGCAAGGGGGAAGGCCTTCATATTTGCGAGTCTTCTGGGTCTCCCTGTGGCTGGCAGCTCCACCCTCTTCGGCTACGGAGTATGGCAAGTAGGTGTCTGCCATTGTGACAGCACAGGTGTTGTCCCAAGCAATCTGCTTACCATCCTTCCAGGGTAGCATAGTGGCTCCATCAGGACGCTTTTGACTTCCATCAGACCTCTGCACTTGGGGTTCCCGTTGAGCTGGGCAACGGTATCTATATAGATATATATATAATATATTCTTTCTTCTTTCAACGCACCGGCCGTATCCCACCGAGGCAGGGTGGCCCAAAAGGAAAAAGAAAGTTTCTCCTTTAACATTTCGTAATATATACAGTAGAAGGGATTACTAGCCCCTTGCTCCTGGCATTTTAGTCGCCTCTTACGACACGCATGGCATACGTAGGAAGAATTCTGTTCCGCTTTCCCATGAAGATAAGTGGAAATAAACAAGAACAAGAACTAGTAAGAAAAATAGAAGAAAACCCAGAGGGGTGTGTATATATATGCTTGTACATGCATATGTAGTGTGACCTAAATGTAAGTAGAAGTAGCAAAACATACCTGAAATCTTGCATGTTTATGAGACAGAATATATATATATATATATATATATATATATATATATATATATATATATATATATATATATATATATATATATATATATATATATATATATATATATATATATATATATATATATATATATACAGACTTCGGAGTCTGTGGAGACAAAGAACCTTGTCCATGGAAGTAAAGAGGGGAATGTATGAGAGTATAGTTATACCAACGCTCTTATATGGGTGTGAAGCATGGGTGATGAATGTTGCAACGAGGAGAAGGCTGGAGGCAGTGGAGATGTCATGTCTGAGGTCAATGTGTGGTGTGAATATAATGCAGAGAATTCGGAGTTTGGAAATTAGGAGGAGGTGCGGATTACCAAAACGATTGTCCAGAGAGCTGAGGAGGGGTTGTTGAAGTGGTTTGGACATGTAGAGAGAATGGAACGAGACAGAGTGACTTCGAGAGTGTATAAATCTGTAGTGGAGGGAAGGCGGGGTAGGGGTCGGCCTAGGAAAGGTTGGAGGGAGGGGGCAAAGGAAGTTTTGTGTGCGAGGGGCTTGGACTTCCAGCAAGCATGTGTGAGCGTATTTGATAGGAGTGAATGGAGGCATATGGTTTTTAATACTTGACGTGCTGTTGGAGTGTGAGCAAAGTAACATTTATGAAGGGATTCAGGGAAACCGGCAGGCCGGACTTGAGTTCTGGAGATGGGAAGTACAGTGCCGGCACTCTGAAGGAGGGGTGTAAATGTTGCAGTTTTATAACTGTAGTGTAAAGCACCCTTCTGGCAAGACAGTGATGGAGTGAATGATGATGAAAGTTTTTCTTTTTCGGACCACCCTGCCTTGGTGGGAATCGGCCGATGTGTTAATAATAAAATAAATATATATATATATATATATATATGTGTGTGTGTGTGTGTGTGTGTGTGTGTGTGTGTGTGTGTGTGTGTGTGTGTGTGTGTGTGTGTGTATGTGTGTGTGCACGTGTGTGTGTATGTGTATCTGTGTCTGTGTGTGGCAAATATCTATTTTTACTTCTCAAAATGTGCAAAAACATTACACAAAAACGTTCTATTTGAAACGGAACCATGAAACTTAACATGAAATTATGATACACAGTTCAAAACTAACAATACTACAATAGCTAATTAGTCTATGTACTAAAACTAATATATCGAAAATGACGCGTATGCATTATACCAACTGTGTGAATACTAGCTGTGTGGATGTAGCGAAGCTGCTCGCTACATCGAGCGGTTCAGTGAGGGGAGGCCAGGAGCTATAACTCGAATTCTGCAGCCACAAATAGGTGAGTTCACACACACACACACATAAACGCACACACACAAACAAACACACATACACACACAAACACACACACAGAAATAAAGAAAATACGAGACCATTACCTCAAATTACGAAAGCATTATTTTGTGATATATAGTAGAAAGCTTTTCTTGACAAATAAAGTCATACAGTTCAAGGAAAATGTATTGAATGTCCAGAGATAATTGGAAACTGGAAACATTTATGACAAAATAAACTGTAGACGATGGTATATTATAGATAAGTATACAAGCACACACACACGTACACACACACACATACATACATACACACATACAAACACACATACACACACACACATACACACACACAAACACATACACACACACACACATACACACGCAAACACACACGCACACGCGTCTGGCAAACCTTAGATTAGCGTTCCGTTACCTTAACAAGGAATCGTTCAAGACACTGTATACCGTGTACGTCAGGCCCATACTAGAATATGCAGCACCAGTCTGGAACCCACACCTGGTCAAGCACGTAAGGAAACTAGAGAAAGTGCAAAGGTTTGCGACAAGGTTAGTTCCACAACTCAGGGGTCTGTCCTAGAAGAAAGGTTGAGGAAATGGGACTAACAACACTGGAGGAAAGAAGGGTCAGAGAACATGATAACGACATACAAAATACTGCGGGAATTGACAAGGTAGATAGTGACAGGTTGTTTCAGAGAGGAACACAGAAACAAGGGGACACAACTGGAAGCTGAAGACTCAGATGAGTCAAAGGGATGTCAGAAACATTTCTTCAGCCACAGAGTAGTCAGGAAGTGGAATGGACTAGAAAGATATAGTGGAGGCAGGAACCATACATAGTTTTAAGACAAGGTATGATAAAGCTCATGGACAGGAGAGCAGAGACCCAGTAGCAGACAGCGAAGAGGCGGGCCAGGAGCTGAGACTCGACCCCTGCAACCACAATTAGGTGAGTACAATTAGGTGAGTACACACATCACCACACACACACACATTCATACACACATACACACACACACACACATACACAAACACATTCATACACACAACACACACACACACATACACACACACACATCATACATACACACACGCACACACACACATTCATACACACATACACACACACACACACACACATACACACACACACAACACACACATACACACACAGACACACACACACAAACACTCGCGTACACACACACACACACACACACACATACACACACAGACACACACACACAACACTCGTACACACACACACACACACACACATACACACACACACACACACACACACTACACACACACACACACACTACACACACACACATTCATACATACACACACCACACACACACACATTCATACACACATACACACACACACACACACACACATCATCACACACACACACACACACACATACACACACAACACACACACACAAACACTTCATACACACACACACACACACACACACACACACACAGACACACAACACAACACTACACACAACGCGCAAATTTACAACCCAACTTAGTCAACATCAATCAAAACACACAAAAAAAACATAGCTCGGTATATACTACATAGACAATCGAGATATTACAGACAAATGTGATATGGCACGGACAGATCGAGGTGGGGCTTTGTGTGATGTAGTTGAGTGGTGTATGGTGGTATAATGTGGTGATGGGTTTTAGGGTGATGGTGTATGCGATGGTGGTGATGTGGTATGGTGAGTGAATGGTGGAGGATTGTAACAGATTTAGAGTATTGTGATAGGAGGTTGTGGTGATTGTGGTGATCAGGGTGGTGATGAAAATATGATAATTGTATGTGAAGTGGATGTGCATAAGTGGTATGTAAAACGTGATGATAGCGTGTGTATGGTGGTGTATGTGAGTGTATGGTGGTAATGGTGTATAGTGTGTTGGTGGTGATGGTGGTGTGATGGTGGTGATGGTGGTGGTGATGGTGGTGGTATGGTGATGATGGTGTTGATGGTGGTGGTGATGGTGGTGGTGATGGTGGTAATGGTGGTGATGGTGGTGATGTGGTGATGGTAGTGTGGTGGTGTGATGGTGGTGTTGGTGGTGATGGTGGTGATGGTGGTGATGGTGGTGGTGATGGTGGTGGTGGTGATGGTGTGGTGGTGATGGTGGTGGTGGGTGGTGGTGATGGTGGTGTTGGTGGTGATGGTGGTGGTAGGTGGTGTGATGGTGGTGTTGGTGGTGATGGTGGTGGTGATGGTGGTGATCGTGATGGTGGTTATGGTGGTGATGGTGGTGGTGATAGTGGTGGTGATGGTGGTGTTGGTGCTGATGGTGGTGGTGGTGGTGATGGTGGTGGTGGTGGTGATGGTGGTGATGGTGGTGATGGTTGTGATGGTGGTGATGGTGGTGGTGATGGTGGTGGTGGTGATGGTGGTGGTGATGGTGGTGGTGGTGGTGATGGTGGTGATGGTGGTGGTGATGGTGGTGATGGTGGTGGTGATGGTGGTGATGGTGGTGATGGTGGTGCTGATGGTGGTGATGGTTGTGGTGGTGATAGTGGTGATGGTGGTGGTGGTGGTGATGGTGGTGGTGGTGATGGTGGTGGTGATGGTGGTGGTGATGGTGGTGGTGATGGTGGTGGTGATGGTGGTGATGGTGGTGATGGTTGTGATGGTGGTGTTGGTGGTGGTGATGGTGGTGGTGGTGATGGTGGTGGTGATGGTGGTGGTGATAGTGGTGATGGTGGTGATGGTGGTGATGGTGGTGATGGTGGTGATGGTGATGGTGGTGATGATTACATTTCTAACCGTGGTCGACATAGGATTATGGAGCAACATAAAAAAAAAAAAAAAAAACACAGACCACCAACAAACACAAATCATTAAACAATCACAAACCACCAAACACCACAAACGATCAAACAAACGGAAACCCTCAAAGCAACACAAAACTGCCCCTCAACAACAATAGTGTAAGATATAGCAGTTTGTAGAGTTGGCAGGAACGTGACATGAAGACGTTGCGCTGTCTTAACCACAGCCACGGGGGGATACAAGCCAATTCGACCTCCGCTGAGGAGGTAACAGAAGATAGTTTTCACACTGACGGACCTTCCTTACCTACCAGGAGGTGGTGGAGAGTATATACTCCTTCTCCAGGAGGTGGTGGAGAATACATATTCCTTCTCCAGGAGGTAGTGGAGAGTATATACTCCTTCTCCAGAAGGTGGTGGAGAGTATATACTCCTTCTCCAGGTGGTGGTGGAGAATACACACTCCTTCTCCAGAAGGTGGTGGAGAGTATACTCCTGGACGTGATGGAGAGTATACTCCTTCTCCTGGTTGTGATGAAAAGTATACTCCTCCTGGACGAGATGGAGAGTATACTTCTCCTGGTTGTGGTGGAGAGTATACTTCTGGAAGTGGTGGAGAGTATATTTTTCCTGGACGTAATGGAGAGTATACGTCTCCTGGAAGTGGTGGAGAAGCGAGTGAGAAGAGAGAAAGGACAGAGGGAAACGAAATGAATTATCTGTGAGGGAAGTGTTAAGAAAAAGTAGCGAGATGGAAGAAATGAAAGAAGAGGCACCAAGGAAGAGTGAAGGAAGATGAACGGTGATAGAAGAGTGAGGTATGTGGAAGAACGGTGATAGAAGAGTGAGGGAGGAGAAGAAACGGGGATACAAGAGTGAGGGAGGGTTGAAGAACAAGAAACAGTGAGGATGGAGGGGAAAGTGAGGAAGGAGAAGCAGTTGTTTTGCCTTTGATGGAAATAAAAACAATAGGGTTGGCGTGGGCAGAATGATTTCCGGGCAGCAAGGTTGTACCCACTTGTGTGAAGGATGATTCAGTGTCCTGGCACAAGCTGAATTCTTCCTCTGTAATCTTCAGGGAATTTATTTAAATTTTGGATTTTGGGTGGACCTTTTACGTGTGTGTGTGTGTGTACTCACCTAGTTGTGGTTGCAGGGGTCGAGACTCAGCTCCTGGCCACGCCTCTTCACTGATCGCTACTAGGTCCTCTCTCTCCCTGCTCCATGAGCTTCATTATACTTCGTCTTAAAACTATGTATGGTTCCTGCCTCCACTATATAACTTGCTAGACTATTCCACTTCCTGACAACTCTATGACTGAAGAAATATTTCCTAACATCCCTTTGATTCATCTGAGTCTTCAACTTCCAATTGTGACCCCTTGTTTCTGTGTCCCCTCTCTGGAACATCCTGTCTCTGTCTACCTTATCTATTCCTCGCAGTATTTTGTATGTACTCACCTGGCGGGGCCAGGAGCTGAGTGTGTGTGTGTGTGTATGTGTGTGATAATCCATTACCCAGCATCACAGATTAGGATAATCCAGGGACCACGTCGTTACAACCCACCTTCATAACCTCACACAAACCTATTTCACCAACGTTGGTTCCTGTGTGGGACTATAACCATCTTGCGTGCTAAGTTAACTCCCCCTACCAGTAAGTGTTTCTTCATGGCCGCATCACGCAACATTTACACATCCATTTCTAATTGACCATCTAACATTTCACTGTTATGTCCGCTGGCATCAAGGTTAACTCAATCACTGAAATTATCACAATCGGTTGATTACTTGCAGTCTCCCTCCTCTCCCTGTATCATCACCAGAGCGATTGCAACACTTCTTCTCTGTAAAATATTCATCATAACAGCTGGATGTTTCGAGCGCCAAGGCTGCAGGATATTGAGAAAGTTTGTTCGGTGTAGAGGTTCGAGCCTTCAGTCTTTCACAAAGCGTTTTCAGAACAAGTCTTATTCTGCAAACACTTAGCTCAGTGTTGAACTTCATTACTATCGCTCAGCACTGAGCGTAACTTTGTCACAAGAAAGCCTTGTTTTCTACAGTGACTCTCTCTTTACTTCAGTCCTTTTCACCATTAGCGTCAAACCATCTTAAACGTAGAATTGAAATATTGAAGAGTTTCCTTTGATACTGTTATCAAACACAAGTCTGTCCTATCATCCAGTTTTCACTTTAATTTAAAAAAAATATTACATAGACCTATTCCATCTTTATTTAATTTGTTTTCTTCTATCTAACATTAAGACAATACAATAGTTTTGTATTATACATCTAGTTTTGTGTGAGTTCTTATTAGCACCGGGTAAGTACACGTATGTAGTGCGTGTGCGTCTTGTGTAACATTGGATCAACTATTCGGCACTCCTTGTATATCCACACGGGTTTAGCGGGCGGAGGATCGAGCCTTCACCACTCAGCATTGCAAACCTTGATGAAGAATGTGCAGGTTCGCATCTTGCTGTGGACTGACACACACACACATTAGCCCCCGGTGGCCAAGTGGGTAAAGCTCTTGCTTCACGCACGGAGGGGCCGGGTTCAATTCCCGGTGGGGCAGAAACATTTCGAAGTGTTTCCTTACATACACATACACACACACTATATACAACAGGCCTAGTGTCTAATTGACATGTGCCTAGGACAAAATGGTAACTAACTAACTAACATATATATATATATATATATATATATATATATATATATATATATATATATATATATATATATATATATATATATAACAAATACTTGATTTCCTATAAACAAAAGGACCACAGTTAAACATTTTCCAAGAACTTCACACATAATTTGTACTCATATACGCACATGGACATAAAATATGATCTAAAATAATTATTCTGTTGAATAATTTATTTGTAAACACGTAATTTATTTTTAATGACCTCCAAAAAATAATTTTCGGTTTACATGCCCGATTTTTATGGTAAATCACGAATATGCTAATATTATTTAAACCCCTCCCCCCCAATTATATGTGTCCAATTATTTTTCTCTCGTTGACGCGGCTTTAATTATGTGTCGTCATTAAGCCTAAAACCTGTTATGAGAAGAAGAATTAATGCCAGTTTTAACAGCCTCGTTTGTAGGCCCTAACAACCCTTTAGATCTGAAATCAATACTGTCGTGTGGTGGAGGTGGTGGAGGTGGTGGAGGTGGTGGATGGTGGTGGAGATGGTGGTGGTGGTGGTGGTGGAGGTGGCGGTGGAGATGGTGGTGGAGGTAGTTAGTTAATGAGAGTCTGTTAACAAGGATAAATAGGCCTCTCGACGGAGGTTAGGGAATCCCCAAACGTGTGGTAGTTAAGGTTGTGGCATCAGATAGTTAGTAATGTTGGTGATTTATGTTTATTAGGTATTGTTCAATTCTGTAGTTACCAGAGCGTTACTGTATATAAGACCTGCTTTCCCTAATATGCGGTTCTTAATGAGTTTTACTGGGGTAATGTTACTGGGGAAATATTACTGGGGTAGTGTTACTGGGGTACTGTTACTGGGCTAATGTCACTAGGGTAATGTTACTGGGCTAATGTTACTGGAGTAATATTACTGGAGTAATATTACTGGGTTAATGTTACTGGGCTATTAGCCCAGTAACATTACTGGGGTAATATTACTGGAGTAATATTACCCCAGTAATATTACTGGAGTAATGTTACTGGGGTAATGTTACTAGGATAAAATTGCTAGAGTAATATTACTAGGGTAATATTACTGGAGTAATGTTAATGGGGTAATATTACTAGGGTAATGTTACTGGTGTAATATTACTTTGGTAATGTTAATGAGGTTGCATTTCTGGGACAATATTACTGGGGTAGTGTTACTTGAGTAATGTTACTGGGGTAGTGTTACTTGGGTAGTATTGCTTGTGCATTGTTACTGGGGTAATATTACTGGGGTAGTATTACTGAGATAATATATATATATATATATATATATATATATATATATATATATATATATATATATATATATATATATATATATATATATATATATATATATATTACTGGGATAATATTACTGAAATAATGTTAATGGTGTTAATGGGGTAATAATACTTGGGTAGTATTACTGGGGCAATGTTACTGAGGGTAATATTACTGGCGTAATATTATTAGGGCAATATTACTGGGGTAATGTTACTGGGGTAATCTTTGTGGGGCAATGTTACTGGGGTAATATTACTGGTGTAATTTTAATGGTGTAATATTACTGGTGCAATGTTACTGGGGTAGTGTTACTAGGGTAGAGTTATGGCTGAGGTTTTCAGTCTTATATATTATGTCAAAAGATCTGTTACGATTCCACCAGTTATTCAAAGATCATCAGACTTCATTACCTCCTCTTCCCTAAACAATGTACGTTAATCCTTACGAGTTTAGCGTCTCCACGTGAGTTTAACAGTAATATCCCTTTAGCAGTTGCTGCACCCACAACCTGTTCCTTAATTCCATTACAGCAGTCTATCTACTCTTGGATGCCATTAGAGCAGTCTATCTGCTCTTAGATTCCATTACAGTAGTCTACCAGCTCTTGGATCCCATTACGCAAGTTTGCACCGTTCCTTACGCAGGAGGCGAGCAACACGAGGAAGCAAAAATAGCAGCAATACGCTTGTTGGAGCAACAAGAGTTGTGTCACCCACCGATGCAAACATTACCACCATATGTCATGGACGAACAACAAACATCATCATCTCAGAGGACAACAGAACTTAGAAGCAGTGTTTTTCCGTGCCCAGGATACTACATCACGGAATCCAGGTGCTTTCAATGTCACGCATCCTTTTACAGACGGCTGCCAGGCGATAACCAGTCACCCCAGTACACGCCAAAGCACCTCGAACCTGGTTAACCAACGAGGGATCTGACCCGTATTTTACGCTTCATCGAATTTTCACACTTTATTGAATTCTTGGTTAAGGTGACATCTCACCTCCATACGTATCTCACTTTCACGTATTTTCCCTTTTGTTTCAGGAGTATTTATATACGTTGACTGGTTTTCTCTACGTTACTTAATGAAGCAAGCTCTTCTTGAAGGAAAACGTTGGCTAAATAATTGATTGTGCTACAAACTTGTGATTACAAACTTGTGATTTTTCCCCATATGCTAATATATTCTTATTAGGAACTCTAGTGAAAGCCTTTTTTTTTTTTTTTTTTAAGAAAAACGTATTAAAAGTACTCTGCCCATCCATTTTTTGGGGGATCCTCGAAAGATTTGATATCCAAAATTTTCCAGCTGAATCAGATGCTATAATTGCTTTGCTATGGTGGAACTGTAGAAGTAGTAACAGCCCTGGTGATGGCACCAGCAGCAAAGACAGCAGCACCATTAGTGACTGCATCAAAAGTAACAACAACAACAGTGGCAGCAGTGGCTACAGCAACAGAAACAGGACCAAATGAAGTTAAAGAAGTAGCCCTGAAGACAACAACAGTCACTGTATCAGAATTATGTCACACGACAGGTTACACCGTTTTTTACGGCGGTCCCTACTTCCTCTTTCCCTTCGTTGACCTCTTCCTGGAGCTCCCTTACAACCCCTTGATCCCCATACATAATGTGTCCCCTTTGATCTACCAAGCGTCACTCTTGACCCATATTACGAACACAAGTACTTACAAAGGGCCTGCAGTAGAAGACTCTGCAATATACCCCAGCGATGAGCCCACCAAGAGGCAATTAATGAGGAACAAATACAAACAGTAGAAAAGTTTAGTGTAACGTATATTCCCACCACCAGAACTTAGGTATAAATACATAAAACTGTGTACAGAGTTAAGGGACAAACTGTTGCAGAGTTAAGGGACAAACTGTTGCAGAGGGAGAGCGTGCTAACACTCGCTATTACAGGTATTAGTACCCTTAAACAGAAAGACAGATCTGAGACGAAGATAGCCAGCCAGAGACAAGAGAAGATCTGGCGGTCAGAGCTTCTCCTAGATACGAATTACTGTAGCCTCACCCAGGCCGCCAACCCTTCCTCTGACACGCCAGACAGCCCCAGCACCTGGTCAGCATCCTGTACCAGCACGGTGCACTCACCCTAGCAAGCAATAACTAACCGTGCTCCAGGCTGGCTAAAATGTCATGCAGGATCTAGTTTTGCATGTTTTTGTAATGCAGGACGAAGAACTAAATGAGCTGCACCTGCCATAAACACCCGCTAATGTAATAAATAAGACAGGTGTGCACCACCTGGGTATCTTCATAAAGATACCCAGGTGTTACACATGTGTCTCATTCATAAATTTGCCACTCTCTGTATACCGCCAATACAATAACCACAACGTAATAAGAACCAGTCACCTGCAATGAAGCAGGTGGTTGAAGCAACGAGGGTGACCTCTGCAACCTTTGACCTGCAATGAAGTAGCAACATCTCACCTTTTGCCCCAGTGCGGCACCACTAAATATTTATGAAGCAGGGGGGTCAAAGGAATTAGAAAGTTCGGGATATGCAAATGTGATGACAGCCTGCGAAAGGGGAGATAGAGGAATAAGAGAGAGAGAAAGAGAGAGGTTGATGAGGAAAGGGGGGGGGGTCGGACTCTTTCTATAATACCTGCCTACACTAATTCGCCTGTAAATCACCCACTATTCTCATCTATTATCCCCTCCCATCTCTTCCTATGCAGCCATTATTGTCCATCATGTCATATCCCATTTTTATCCTTCTCGCTCTCCTCGTTTGTTAATTCTCCTTCTCTTGCTTCGTCTCCCCTTCTCTCTCTTTCAGTAAATAATCTGGCTCACGCGATTTGATTGGAAGTGAGGCAGTGGTGTTGACTGATGCGGATTCTCTCTCTCACACACACACACACACACACACACACAGAATGGATTTTTAGAGACCAGGAGCTAGAATATCAACCCCTTCATATTTTAATATCTAACTGTTAATAGCTAATTACACACACAATCAATCCTATCCACACAAACACGAGCAAACACATCCACACATACAAACATACCCAAACACAAAAAAACTGCTACATGGAATCAAGAGGGGATAAAAAATAAAAAATATTTTAGAGCACTGGACATCTCTCGAGAAGTCATGATTCTGAGAATGTCTTAATTATTTTCACAAAGACTCTCGCAGGTTCATTACCTTAATAAATAAAAAGTTAGAAGTCGTTTCGAGGAGTGTAAACAAGAAGTAAATGAAGGAGAGAGAGAGAGAGAGAGAGAGAGAGAGAGAGAGAGAGAGAGAGAGAGAAAATGGTCGATATTGTTCGAACTGAATTTGCCAGCTCAATTACTACTTATTAGCATTGTCAGCCTCCCTCGGCTGTCGTGATTAGGGCAATCAAGAGAAACTTAGTTTCGGAAATAAGGCTATCACACACACACACACACACACACACACACACACACACACACACACACACACGTAGCGACGTAGTGGAGGCAGGAACCATATATAGTTTTAAGACGAGGTTTGATAAAGCTCATGGAGCAGGGAGAGAGAGGGCCTAGTAGCAATCAGTGAAGAGGCGGGGCCAGGAGCTATGAATCGACCCCTGCAACCACAAATAGGTGAGTACACACACACACACACACACACACACACACACACGCACGCACCATCAAAACAAACACTAGAGTTACCCAATAACAAGCTTGTTGAAGCAAGTTGCTGTTAAAACAATGTCAAGTTGGAGAGGCTGGTGCCTGTTTCTCCATGTTCTGACACTGACGGCTTGGCACTCTGCTCCTTCAACACTAAGTTGGCAACAGATAAACAGGAGCCCTGGGACCGATTGTGAAGATGATTAATTATAACTTTGAGCAAGTGTGCTTCTGCTAGGACATGATAACTATGATATATATATATATATATATATATATATATATATATATATATATATATATATATTATATATATCATATACAATCGTGAAGAAGAAACACCGTCGTACGTCGAGAGATGAGGAGAATAAGATGCTGTGACCTACGTCGAACTTGCAGCTTTTATGAATTAGTCACCATTAAGGAGAACTACTGATCTTTGAGAACATCCGGTGATCTATCAGAAAAGCCAGCGGTCTTTAAAAAGAGGTACAGGTCTTCTAGAAAACCCAGAGCTTTGTAGGAAAAACCAGACTTTAAAAAGAAGTGAATAACCTTAAGAAAACGCATTTAGCTTCAAGAAGACCCATTGATCTTTAGACAGATTCAGACGGGTTTGAGAAGCCAAAATGGTCTTTAAGAAGCCTCATTGAGTTTTAAGAAGAATCAGAAGTTTTAATACTACCCAGCTGTCTTTAAGATGACCCATTGCCATTTAAAAAGAGCCAGCGGTCTTTAAAATCAAGTAGATATAAAAAAAAATCTCCCTAAACGAGAATTTTTGTTAGTAAGATTGGGAAAATACACAAATTTTAAAAACTAGAATTTATAGAGAAAATCCTCGTGCAAGCAATAGCCATTTTTTTCTCCTTTGGCATTTTTTTTATCTGGCAACACTAACAGGGTATCTGTTACCAATACCCGACGTTGATTGGTGCAGCGATTAAAGCAAAATATAGGATAGGGAGCTGAATCGATGAAGCGTAGAATGATAGATAAACTAGAAGAGGACAGATGAAGGGAAGGGATGATTGAGTGAAGGAGGAAATAGGCACTGGAGGAAAATATATGGAGCAAAGGAGGGGAGAAAAGGAGTGGTGGATGACAGGTGGAGGGAACAATGATACTTGGGAAGATGACAGAGGAAGTGAATGAGAACAGATGGAGTAAGAAAGTAGACTGAAAGACGGATAGAGGGAGTTAAAATAATGGAAGGAACAAGAGATGACACAGTGAAAATGGCAATAGTTTTAAAGAGAATCGAATACTACTTCAACTACTACTATTATTATTATTGCTACAACTACTGTTACTAGTACTACTATTATTATTACTACTACTACTACTACTGTTACTACTACTACTATTATTACTACAACTATTACTTCTACTACTGCTATTACTACCACTACTACTGAAGTATATTAATAAAAAAATAATGATTCTTATTATTATTCATTAATAAAACTGAACTGTTAATTAATATAAGCTATTTAACCGGTGTTGCTATATGATCCGTCTCTTTCCCCGGCACGAAGGCTTATTTTATCTCCTATTATCTCGGTGTCAGTTTTTCAAGCAATTTACGCTACCAATTATTTCATTTGAAGGGAGAGGTGAGAGGCGCCACAAGACCCTCCATCTCTTGCCACAATTTTTTTCGCTTTGTTGATTTTGTGGTCTATTACAACTTATCCCCAATTTTGGAAATGCTAACTTTCCAAAGTAATTTTCCCGTGAAAATCATTGATCCAGTATCACCACTGCCAATATTTCGATTTTTTTTTTTTTTTTTATATACTCCTTTCTCTTCTTACATAGACATTTTTTTTCATTGTTTTAATATAATTTTGTATCATTAAAATTCGTACACTGATTATGATCACCAGAATCAACAATATTAATGCATTATATTTATTAATAATATCGTGAGCATTCATTAATGTTATTAAATTGATATGCAATATATTTAATGCCATTGTAGCAAATGCTCAGTTTTTTAATTTAATTTTATTCCCTTGGTGCGCCTTGATATATATATATATATATATATATATATATATATATATATATATATATATATATATATATATATATATATATATATATATATATATATATATATATGATATATATATATATATATATATATATATATATATATATATATATATATATATATATATATATATACAGACAAAGATCGCAGTCGGCAGGATTCGAACTGGGAAGAAACATGGCTTGTAAACCAGGCTGCCCAGCAAATGTGGCATTTGTGGCTGAGTGGGAAAGATAGTCACTTGGGAACCTTGCCAGTCATCCTGTAGTGGGTTCGAATCCTGCTGACTGTGATCTTTCTCTGTATATATTGGGTGGTGTCCAGTCACCCCTACAATGCACTGGCTGTTACGTCTAAAACTTTTCCCTCTGTTATGGGAATATCAGTTTAATGTTTCAATATTAAATTTTCTAATAAGATATTGCCTTTGCAGGAATTTCCGGGGAGAGAATGGCCAATATCTGCTGGAAAACTGCAAGATATGTGTCCTCGATATTGGCAGTGTTGGGTGTGAGTATTGTGTGTGTGTGTGTGTGTGTGTGTGTGTGTGTGTGTGTGTTTGTGTGTGTGTGTGTGTGTGTGTGTGTGTCTGTGTCTGTGTGTGTCTGTGTGTCTAATAGAGAAAGAGAGAATATGGGAAGGACTTTAAAATTCACATCGAGGCCATTTGCTGTGAACTATCTATTCCTGTCTGGATTATGTAATATCATGAATTATCTAGATGTCTGAGGCAAAGACAGTAA
Source organism: Cherax destructor (assembly GCA_009830355.1). NCBI lineage: Eukaryota > Metazoa > Arthropoda > Malacostraca > Decapoda > Parastacidae > Cherax > Cherax destructor. Next base: position 113,946 of record WNWK01004344.1, on the reverse strand, counting down.
AACAGAAGGTTCTCTCCAGATTCTCCACTTCCTCCGGCCACTGCCCTCATGAAACAAGTGAACCATACCATTTTGAAAAAAAAATGGCAAGGAATTTACAGGAGAAATAGAAGTGGACGAAAGGCATTGGCTACACACTACCTCAAAAAAAATGTGCAAAATCTCGTGCTACCTCGCTGCCTCCCACAGAGTTGTTTGTACCAGTTGTTTCACCTCTATCTACCACTGGTTCTGCTTCTGATGTAGATGGCTACGAAAAACTGGTATATCGTGAGTAACTTCGGAGAAAATACGAAGATTCCCGTGGCCATTGTTGTAGTTACCATAACCACCATCACTGGTACTTATACCACTTCTGTTATTAATGGCATTAGTTACTCATTTTTAACTGTTTGTCCAGAAGTTGTTGCTGAACTAACATAAGAAATCTTTGGATCATTTGTTTATCCAAGCTTACTATCTAGGTGGATCCTGAGCTTGCAAAGTGTACGTTCAGCTGGTTCTGCAATGACTGCATTGTCATTGCACTTAAAGCTTCAGGAAGTAGTATGCTGCATTCTTCTATAATTATGTTTGATAAAAAAAATACTTTGAACACTTTCGTGTAGCATCTCTTGCCTCAAAGTTTTTTCCACTGCTTCGATTTATTGACTCATGTTGGACCTCAAATAGTTCTTCTTGTTTGACACTATCAAAAATATTCGTTATCTGTCAAAACTATTTATTATCGTAATCTTCATTTATTAAGAGAGAAAAGGTTAAGTGCTTTTAGACTTTCTTTACATAGTTTGACTTTCGCTGTACCCTCTTCACTCTACCATCGTTTTTTCTGAAACTTTGACGCCCAAACTCTGCAACATACTCAAGATGCAGATTGATTAACAAAAGAGCATTATTGAAAGTCAATATCGTTTATGAAATTATGTACTCTAGCTTTTTTGGAAATCTAGATGTAATACAACTGTAATACAACTTTTTCGTGCCGGTATATCTATGTATATAATTTAAAAATAATAATTCAGTCATGTATGATATTTTGATGCAAAGTCTACAATGATTTCCATATTTCTTTGCTTATTATTCTGCCGTTATCGGCAGAATTTACTTTTGAAGTTAGTTGTGCGCAATTCGTTTTTCACCGTATTTTCCGGCATATAAGGCGCACTTTTTTCCTCACAAAATGTCTTGGAAAATCAGCCTGCGCCTTATATGGTTAAGGTCAGGGTCAAGGGTAGGCTTTGTGTGACGCTTTAGCAGTTGTTTACTAACATTACGGTTACAGTTATTTTGGAAACATCTTCTCATATGTATCATATGAACGTGCGCCTTATATGCCGGAAAAAACGGTCCTACTTCTATGATGAAAAAATTATCAAAATATGTAGAGATACATCACATCTGCTTTTCTTATTAATGGGACGAAGGTTAATGATAGCTGCTAGACAGACTATTGTTCACCCTTCTTCTTCTCCTCCTCCTCCTCCTCCTCCTCCATCTCCTCCTTCTTCTTCTTTCAGTCAACAATAATAACTACCCCACGCCACTCTAATCGCTATCATCATCAACAACAACATCAACAACAACTAGAAACCAAACACATAACAAAAGCTACCACCCTCCTCCTCCTCCTCCTTCTCCTCCTCCTCCTCCTCCTCCTCCTCCTCCTCCTCCTCTTCTTCCTCTTCAATTTCCACTCCTCCCTTTTCACCACACCTCGACAAGCAGCTGCACCACCAGCACTACAGCAACAGAAGTAGCACCACAGCAGCACTACCAGCACCACAGCAGCACCACCAGCACCACAGCAGCACCAAGAGCACCACAGCAGCAGAAGCAGCAGCACCCGCACCTTAGCAGCACCACCAGCACTCTGAGATTGTCTATCATTTTCACTTTCGTATGTTTTACGCATTTTTTTCTGTGATTTCATCCAATCTGTCTCTGTTCTATCCTTCTTATGTCTTCTTTTTCTCGGCACATTATTGCTTTCAATATTTACAATTATTTTTTTTTAATCTGCTCCACGCTTCATCTATATTGTTTGTATTTGTTTATTTTAAATCAAATAATGTTGTGAGCGATGTTTTCTGGTCTCTGTTCCTCGCATGATTGAATGAGGTCATAACCCGGGACTCACGAAATCGTAATACAACGAGCGTAAACAAACCACGGAACGGGTGGGGATTTCAACCCATAGCTAGTGAGTTCTAAGAATTCCAGGCTAGGAGTCTTAGAACTTACTTGACATGGGCTCAAATTCCACCCGTTTCGTGGCCATAATCTGTGGCCAGAACAAGATCCAGTCTATTATTTTCCACAAAGATATCGACTTACAAATTGCGTTAGAAAGCTGCCTTCAATCATGGTGGCAAGTCTGGAGCTTCTTTGGTCTCCTGACAGATTGTTCCAGTTGACGTGAAGGGCATGAAAGCCACCATCTATTATTGCCTCTTTTTTCGCTACTTGTTTCTTCAATATCGTCAAGGAAAAGATCGTCGTTTTCCTGACGAGATTCTTCGTGCGTGATTTTTTTTTTCCCTCGCTGCCATGAATTTCGACATAAACGGAGTCAGTGCAAAGGACTTTTGACTTTCAGTCGCATGACACTGAATATTAACGTACAGCGTCACTCCCTCTTGTCTTATGAGAACATTTCATTGAAAATATATTGTATCCAGGAAGAAATATTTCTGCTGATGGACGGCAGTTTACAATAATTAGACCTAGGTTCACTCAGAGCAATACTCTCTCTGGCCGCTCTGATGAGGCGCACCAGGATAAGTCTCCCTGTTTTTGGAGCATTCTACGAAAATAAAAATTCTTCATATAGCTGTGAAATGCGGCAAATACCACCCCAGACCCACCCTGGGGTCGACAGAGCACCAGACGATGCCATATTGTCTATTCCCTCAGGTAGAGACTTGGAGTGGATACAAAAAAAATGGGAATATAGAGATCAAATATCAGGGAACATTACTAGAATATGGGAGAATAGACGGTAGCGGTCTATTCTCTTGGGAGTCTGCTGCCACCACCTGCTCTTTTAATAGTGGAAGGGATAAAAGAAACGATAGTCATAGGAGAAGGGAGGAAAACATGGAGTTTGGGTTAGAGCAGGAGAAAACCCAGTGAGAAATAATACAGGATAGTTAAAACAAGATAGGGGTCCTGATAAGTACTGGCTCTTAGGGTAGCATGGCCTGAAAACACGAGCAGTAGGCACCTTATCAGGGGCTTGACTCTCCACAGAAAAATGATAACATCAATAGGTTATTTAATTTAGTCTCTGACACATGGACCTTGTATACATGGCTCAAAGGTGGAAGTAAAACATACCCAGATATAACCACTTACAATTTAATAAACACATTACCAGGGTATCAGAAAGTGTTGGCACAAAAACAACAATTGTAATAGCAAATGGTATCTGAAAGTATTGACACACAAAAAAAATTCTATCAACAAATACTTAATTCTTAGAGTAAGTCTTGCTTACTGAGGTTAACACTCCCCTCCCCACATAGCTTTTCCATACTGAGATTTACATTTCCTTCATACATTCCTGCCTCAGGATACTCCTGAGACCTTCCAAATCCCAGATTACAAGTCTGGTCTGATCCTCCAGGACTATAGTGTTCAAGGTCTCTCTAGCACTCTCCTCTCATCAGTGTCTCTGGTGGATCTCTCCTACTTTGGAGGCATATCTTTGGGGGGTGCCTGGTTGCTAACCCCAAGCCTGCTCCTACTCTTGAGGCATCTCTTTGGGGGGTGCCTGGTTGCTGCTAAGACTTGTTAGCAGCAGTATAATCAATATGAGAGGTTGAAAAAGGCTTTTTAAGCTGACAAAGGTGTGAGAGTGGTCAGGGGAACGTTTCCGCGTGTTCCCTCCCTTGTTTTGAATAGAACTCCCTCTCATGTACACAAACTCTTTACAAATTTCGACACAAGAAGGTCAACTTGCCTCTATAAACTTTATTTCTACTCACAATAATTATTACAATGAATACTAATACTAGAAAAATAATCAGACACAAAGAAAATTAATGTTATACACTATATTACAGATTAACAAAAATTCTAGAGAAAACATATTGGAACATACAATAACAGAGCAACAGAATGCGCAGATAATCACAGTTCAAATACATTTCTTGAGTTAATTAACAGCATTTATTTCTTTCCCCTGAGTTACAGAACTATGCACATGGTAAATAGATAAGGATATAGACAAGAAATATAAGTGAGGACAGTCATGAAATTTTCACAACTAATATTTATCACACCTTACATAAATAATGCTTGAGGGGCTGATTTGCTTCATTACAGCTGGACTGGTCTGCCAGCTGGAGTATTTAGTTTAAATTACTGGTCTCACTGGTTACCTAATTAGATGTGACAGGTTGTCTGCTCCCTCTTCCCCCGACTTTCTCCACCTCGTCTCTCCCCACTCCTCTCACCTTTACTCTCATCACATTTAGCCTTACATGTAATATTCGTTCCAGTCTTGAACTACCCACGGAGAGGGAGGGAGAGAGAGAGAGAGAGAGAGAGAGAGAGAGAGAAGGGTAGGAGAGGTGGTAGGGGCGTTCAGACATAAACGTAATAACCCTACCCATTCCTCCAGCTCAAATTTTCCCAATAACATCAGTTATTTTCGCCCCAGGCAGCCTCATAAGCCTGGGTTATATATATTACCATCCAGTCATACCCAGCCAACCTCCCCACCAGACTCTGGAAGCCTCGGTAAGTCTTGCTGGAGAACACGGAAATGTATGATAGTGGTGATGGTGATGGAGGTGCTGATGATGTTGGTACAGATGGTAGGAATGGTGGTGGTGGTGATGTTTGTGGCGACGTTAGTGGAGGTGATGGTTATGTTTGATGGAGGTAGTGGTGGTGATGTTGGTTGGAAGAGATTATGTTGGGGCTATGATGGCGCAGGAAGTTGCTGATGTTTTCAAAGGTGTTGGTGATGTTGGCGAAGATGTTTATGATGCAGCAGAGACGTTATCTTAGAACGTATTTATTTGTGATGTAGCATAGACATTGATGGGATCTTAGAACAGCATTTACGTCTTGATTTCTGAAATAATCTACCACGGAAACCGGTCACAAAAAACAAAAGAAACGGTCACGGAAACCGCAAGAAACCCCAAGCTAAATCTGGGAATGGGGATGGGGTGGAGGGCGATAAGATAAGATTAGATTTTGTTCGGATTTTTAACCCAGAGGGTTAGCCACCCAGGATAACCAAAGAAAGTCAGTGCGTCATCAAGGACTGTCTGTCTTATTTCTATTGTGGTTTTTCAATCTTGTTCCCCCAGGATGCGACCCACAACCAGTCGACTAACACCCAGATACCTACTTACCTGCTAGGTGAACAGGGAAAGCAGGTATAAGGAAACACTCCCAATGTTTCCACCCGGACGGGAATCGAACCATGGACACTCAGTGTGTGAGGCGAGAGCGTTGCCTACCAGGCCAGGTGGAGGCTGAGGGAGGAGAGAGAGAGAGAGAGAGAGAGAGAGAGAGAGAGAGAGAGAGAGAGAGAGAGAGAGAGAGAGAGAGAGAGAGGAAGGGAAAGGATAAGGGGAAAGGAAAAAGGGAGGGGAGAGGAGAGAAGAGAACTGAGGGAAGTAGAGATCTGGCAGCGGTGGTGATGATATGGGCGGTGGAACTGACTGAAGTGCAGAAGTTCTGTCAATATCCTTTCGTTATTGAAGTCCGTCAGTGGTCAAGAAATTTAATCAATGTTTTGCAACCGTTCTGTTAGTGTCGACGTTATTAGTGGAGCCTCAACCATTAGAACCATTACTACCATTATAACCTCAACAACCACCATTAGAACCAATACTACCACAATTAGAACCACCACTACCACCATTATAACCTCCACCATTAAAACCACCATCACCACCACCACCACCATTATAACCTTCACCACCATCATTAGAACCACCACCACCACCATTATAACCTTCACCACCATCATTAGAACCACCACCACCACCATTATTAGAATCACCACTACCACCATTAGAGCTATCACCACCATTAGAACCCCCACTATTAAAACCAACACCAACACCATCACCATTGGAACCACTAACACCACAACCAACATTGGAACCACTGCCACCACCACCACTACCATTAGAACTCCCACTATTAAAACCAACACCACCACCATCACAATTGGAACCACTACCACCACAACCAACATTAGAACCACTGCCACCACCACCACTACCATCATAACTACCATCACCACCATTAGAACCACCACCACCACCACCATTTCTGCAGCCACCATACTTCTGAGTACGCAACCGCTCTACGCTGTTTCAATAACATTTCTTGCAATGATATAAAGTTCCAGGACATTTCCATCTCTATTTCTGGCACGTTTCCAGACCCTACTACCTCCCAGTTGGCACTCTTCCAGGACAGTTCCAGCCTGCTGACCTAGTGCTAGTGACCCCCACCACCTTCTCCACCTTCCCTTCCTCATCTCTCTCTCTCTCTCTCTCTCTCTCTCTCTCTCTCTCTCTCTCTCTCTCTCTCTCTCTCTCTCTCTCTCTCTCTCTTCTTTCTCTCTCTCTCTCTAGCTGCGTCCTTCCTCTCTTTCCTATGTTCTTTCTTTCTGTTGCAAGATTCCAGCAATGTTCCCCAGGTCATCTCAGATATAATTCCCCAGATATTAGCCTCTCATCACCATTCTGGAGGAACTTCTTCACCTTCGTCTTCCAGGTCCTCCTCCTCTTCCCTCTCCTCCTCCTACTCCTCTTCACTCCATGTCACGCATGTCTTCTCTCACTCCTACTCTCATCATAATAAAACCTTCCTAACCTTCTTCCTACACGTCAGATGTGGAACATCTCTGTCTCTCTCTGTCTCTCTATCTCTTCTATCTCTGTCTCTCTGTGTCTCTGTCTCTCTGTCTGTCTGTCTCTCTGTCTCTGTCTGTCTCTCTGTCTCTGTCTGTCTGTCTCTCTCTTTCTTTCTCTCTCCCTCTCTTTCTTTCTCTCCATCTCCATACGTAAAGCCGTAAATCCTCCTTCTATTCTCTTCATCCTTCCTTATTGAGTAGCAATGCAAGAATGGACATTAAAAAAAACAATAATTATTGTTTAATTTTGTTAATTTTTTTTATATATGAGATTAGTCAATATATTAATAAGCTTAATCAGAAGTATGAAAAATGGTTATATCTGTGACCTTAATTTTTAAAGGGGTAGACCGGTAAGCCAGCGGAAGGCCTCGGTCAGAGGACCAAAAGCTCCAACTGCGGGTCATCATCTGACTAAGACCCCAACTGAAGAACCTAACCTAACCTACGAAGGCTGAAATCTTTAGTTATTTCTGAAATTTCATAGTAAGATTTGGATCCGGGGGCTGAAGAACGTGTCAAAGACTTAAAGTAATCCGATCCTATTGAATAAATAAGGAGCACTTGAGGAAGTCTGGAACTCGTCAGGAAGTCTGAGATTTAGTAAAAGAATCGAGCTATTGAGGAAGTCTGGAACGCTTGTAGAAGCCTCAAGGCAAGAAAAATCGAAACTGCTTGGAGTCACGAAGGAAACCACGAAGGAGAATCTAATGGAAATAAGTCTGAAGCTCTTAGAAAAGCCTGAAGCCTTTGAGGAAGCCTTGAAAGCCTTAAAATAGCCTGGAACCTCGTGAGTATCTGGAATGTTTGAGCAATCCTTCGAACAAATGAAGAAGTTACGAAATTTTCAAGACATCTGTAAACATTCCCAATTCTTAAATAATTAAGAACAACTGGAAAGTTTGTAGAATTCAGAATCGCCCGAAAAAAATACATAATTAAATAGGACATCTTGATTTACTTAAAAAATAGATGTTACACTTAGAAACATCTGGGATACTCTACAACATCTCAGTGACATCCTGAATGCTTGTAAATATATGAACTCTTTGAAGATATCTCCAGTATCTGAAAACTTCTGGACTTGAGTCCTGGAGATGTGAAGTACAGTGTCTGCACTCTGAAGGAGGGGTGTTAAATGTTGCAGTTTTATAACTGTAGTGTAAGCGCGCCTCTGGCAAGACAGTGATGGAGTGAGTGATGATGAAAGTTTTTCTTTTTCGGGTCGAATATTTGAAGACATCTCGAATAGTCTAAGACATAAGAAATATATGAAAATATCCGCAACACTTGAAGACATCTGGAAAATATGTAAATATCTGGAATATCTGAAGACATCCGGAATAGTCTAAGACATATGGAATACCTGGAGACATTCCAGAACACTTGAAGACATCTGGAATACTTGCAGAAATCTGGAACATGAGTAAATCTGAAATACTTGAGAAAATCTGGAATGCTTGAAAAAAATCTGAGATACTGAAGAAAATCTGGAACACTTGAGGAAATCGGTAATACCTGAGAAAATCTGGACATCTTGGAGATGTCCGGAATAAAACCTCTGACTTTCCTCAAGAAGAAAGTCTAAGCAAGACGTCGTGAATTAATTGATTTTGGTGACCTTTAAAATTCCCGACTTGATGAATGTTTGAGGAGGTGGCAGCTCTCAGGTCTCCTAAATTACTGAATATATTGACTCGTGACACACTGAACATCCACTTAATGTTCATTAACTTACTGAATAACAGCTGAATTACCAATTAGCTCATTAAACCATTAACATACTGAGCTCTGACACTGTTCTTACATCTGTGTTTGGAGCACTGTTCTCACATCTGTGTTTGGAGCACTGTTCTCACAGCTGTGTTTGGAGCACTGTTCTCACATCTGTGTTTGGAGCACTGTTCTCACATCTGTGTTTGGAGCACTGTTCTCACAGCTGTGTTTGGAGCACTGTTCTCACAGCTGTGTTTGGAGCACTGTTCTCACAGCTGTGTTTGGAGCACTGTTCTCACATCTGTGTTTGGAGCACTGTTCTCACATCTGTGTTTGGAGCACTGTTCTCACATCTGTGTTTGGAGCACTGTTCTCACAGCTGTATTTGGAGCACTGTTCTCACAGCTGTGCACTGAACACTGCACTTAATTATGCAACTGACATACTGAAGAACAGAACAGTTAAAGGATAATAATATGCGAGGTAGCATGACGTTAACATACGCTTTTTGGCTTTAACATAGACCAGAGAACATATGCTAACGCCAGAGAGCATATGTTAACGCCAGAGAGCGTATGTTAATGCCAGAGAACATATGTTAACGCCAGAGAGCATATGTTAACGCCAGAGAGCGTATGTTAATGCCAGAGAACATATGTTAACGCCAGAGAACACATGTTAACGCCAGAGAGCGTATGTTAACGAGAGAGAACACATGTTAACGCCAGAGAGCGTATGTTGACGCCAGAGAGCAAATGTTGACGCCAGAGAGCAAATGTTGACGCCAGAAAGCATATATTAACACCAGGGAGAGTAACATAATAACAGAAAGCATGGGAGGAAGGGGGTGGAGGGAATACCTGGGAACTATGAGAGTAGCTTTCCAATCGCTTTAACGCAAGGAGGATCGAGCCTCTGTCACTCCTAGCGATGAATATCCACCTAGGAGGTTTAGCGCTTCTAATTAGAGAAGAAATCACAAGATCACACCAGAATTCTTGCTCCTATCTATGTGAGCCCTAGAGCCATAATTAGGGGACCTTAATTTTCCTAGACGACCTCAGCATCTTTCTTGGTGTAAAATTCTTCGAAGTAACTGACCTCTAGACGTTGTCTGGCAACTCGAAGTTGTGATGTATATAAGGGATGCTGACTGCAGGGTTAGATTACGTACTTTTTGTCTTTCTGATTATATTGGGCATTTGTGTCACATTTGTTCATATTACTCTCTCTCATTCTTATATATATATATATATATATATATATATATATATATATATATATATATATATATATATATATATATATATATAATACCTAGGCCGTATTTAAAGTCAGTAATAGAGATACAAATTTATTTTAGGATCCAGTTGGATCCAGTGTTTCCAACTTTCTTTGCCGGAAAAAAACTCAGATTCAGTGTGTTTAAACCACTTGGCTACGACACCGCATAACTCTGGGCGCCCAAAGAGTTAATGGTTTTTGGCATTCTTCGATATCTCTCGTGGGGCAGCACACAAGGAGGACAAGACGAAACAGCTGATCTTCGATCTCTGGTTAGCCGCCCAGAGGTATGTGGTGTCGAGGGTGAGAGGTTTAAACAACGGATATGGGTGAGTTGTCCAGAGCATGGGCTTGAATCCTCTGCTATTCGGAGATTAATTATTTTGTAGATAATTGCGCTCGTATTCTCTCTCTCTCTCTCTCTCTCTCTCTCTCTCTCTCTCTCTCTCTCTCTTCTCTCTCTCTCTCTTTTACCCAGGAGTCACAAAACATTATCGGGCAAGAGATTTATGCTGACTGGGGAAATTTCCCTTTCGCTCCTCACACCGTCCTATTCAATTATGATTATCTCAGTGAGGGGAGGTTCCTGGGGAGAGGGGAGAAGAGGAGGGAATTAAGTAGGGAGAGAGGAAAAAATGGGTGAGAAGTGAGAGAGAGAGAGAGAGAGAGAGAGAGAGAGGCGAGATGTATGGGAAGTTATGAGTGGAAAAGAAATATGGGAGAGGGGAGAATGGAGAGAAAAGGGGGTGAAGGAAAGGGAGCTAGGACTGAAGGAGAAGAGGCGAAGTGAATGATGGGAGTAGTGAAGAGGGAACAGATGTTTAGAGTGGGAATGAAATGAACGGAGACAAGGAGAGGGAAAGCGAGGAAGAAAGAAGAGATAAAGGAAAAAAAACGACACCGTGAGAAGGAGAGAGAAAGAACATATGAGAAAACGAAGAAGGTAGATGGAAGAATGAAGGTATAAAAATGGAGGGAGAAAGAAAATGAAGGGTTATAAAAAAGAGACTAAGAGAGTTAGAGAGTTTGAGAGAGAGAGAGAGAGAGAGAGAGAGAGAGAGAGAGAGAGAGAGAGAGAGAGAGAGAGAGAGAGAGAGAGAGAGACGTGAAGCCATATTCACGCAGGTAACACAGAAAAGGTCTTTGCTTCACTCTACATTCTATATATCACAGTAAAGAGGTGATATCACAATATGAACAACAACCACTGTGAAAAGAATAGTGAACTTCCAAGCGCTTTCGTGATTTCTCGCATTATCAAGGTACATTATCAAGGAACTATATAGTTCCTTGATAATGTCAGAAATGACAAAATCGCTTGGAAGTTCACTATTCTTTTCACAGTGGTTGTTCTGTATATTGTGATATCACCTGTTTACTGTGATATATAGAATGTAGACTGAAGCAAAGACCTTTTCTGTGTTACCTGCATGAATATGGCTTCACGTCACTCTCTGTCTCTCTTTCAAACTCTCTTAGTCTCATTATATATATATATATATATATATATATATATATATATATATATATATATATATATATATATATATATATATACATATATATATATATAGTATTGTAACCACGAAGGAGTGGTATTTAATCGATAACAACACTGCGACTAGCAGAGGGATCGAACCCGTGTTGTTTTAGCCCTCCTCATGGTGAGCGAAAATTCACGACGTTCTAACCCAAGGGACCTTACAATCCCTACAAGAATCACGCACCCAGCAGAGTTAGGTGTTGTGCCGTGATCCGAGGACATACGATGGTGTGGGTGCCTCAGAGCTAATTTCATTCTACTACCCGTTTGGTGTACTAGAATCCACAAACAGTGTATATAGTATTGTAACCACGAATGAGTGGTATTTAATCAATAACAACACTGCGACTAGGCAGAGGATCGAACCTGTGTTGTTTTAGCCCGCCTCATGGTTATTGATTAAATACCACTCGTTCTTCGTTACGTGGTTGCAACTTTGCAAGCTTCTGATGATCTGTTGATTGCAACACGAAAGGCCTAGAGCTATCATTCTACTCCCCGTGGTTGTTTTACATCCTATATCACTTGGTTTGCGATATTTGCATTATATATATATATATATATATATATATATATATATATATATATATATATATATATATATATATATATATATATATGTATGTATGTATATATATATATGTCTGTGTGTGTGTGTGTGTGTGTACTCACCTAGTTGTGGTTGCAGGGGTCGAGTCATAGCTCCTGGCCCCCGCCTCTTCCCTGGCCGCTACTGGGTCACTCTCCCTTCGCCATGAGCTTTATCATACCTCTTCTTAAAGCTATGTATGGAACCTGCCTCCAGTACATCGCTTCCCAAGCTATTGCACTTCCCGATCACTCTGTGACTGAAGAAATACTTCCTAACATCCCTGTGATTCATCTGAGTCTTCAACTTCCAACTGTGTCCCCTTGTTGCTGTGTCCCATCTCTTGAACATTCTGTCTCTGTCCACCTTGTCGATTCCTCTCAGTATCTTATATGTCGTTATCATGTCCCCCCTATCTCTCCTGTCCTCCAGTGTCGTCAGGTCGATTTTCCTTAATCTCTCCTTGTAGGACATACCCCTTAGCTCCGAGACTAGTCTTGTTGCAAACCTTTGCACTTTCTCTAGCTTCTTTACGTGGTTGGCTAGATGTGGGTTCCAAACTGGTGCTGCGTACTCCAGTATGGGCCTAACGTACACAGTGTACAGGGTCCTGAACGATTCTTTATTAAGATGTCGGAATGCTGTTCTTAGGTTTGCTAGGCGTCCGTATGCTGTAGCAGTTATTTGGTTGATGTGCGCCTCAGATGTGCCTGGTGTTATACTCACCCCAAGATCTTTTTCCTTGATTAAGGTTTGTAGTCTCTGGCCCCCTAGACTGTATTCCGTCTGCAGTCTTCTTTGCCCTTCCCAATCTTCATGACTTTGCACTTGGTGGGGTTAAACTCTAGGAACCAATTTCTGGACCAGGCTTGCAGCCTGTCCAGATCCCTTTGTAGTTCTGCCTGGTCCTCGTCCGATTGAATTCTTCACATCAACTTCACATTATCTGCAAACAGGGACACTTCGGAGTCTATTCCTTCCGTCATGTCGTTCACAAATACCAGAAACAGCACCGGTCCTAGGACTGACCCCTGTGGAACCCCACTCGTCACCGGCGCCCACTCTGACACCTCGCCACGTACCATGACTCGCTGCTGTCTTCCTGACAGGTATTCCCTGATCCAATGTAGTGCCTTCCCTGTTACCCCTGTCTGGTCCTCCAGCTTCTGCACTAATCTCTTGTGTGGAACTGTGTCAAACGCCTTCTTACAATCCAAGAATATGCAATCTACCCACCCCTCTCTCTCTTGCCTTATTGCTGTCACCCTGTCGTAGAACTCCAGTAGGTTTGTGACACAGGATTTCCCGTCCCTGAAACCGTGTTGGCCGTCGTTGATAAGCTCATTCCTTTCTAGGTGCTCAACCACTCTTCTCCTGATAATCTTCTCCATGACCTTGCATACTATACATGTCAGTGACACTGGTCTGTAGTTTAGTGCTACGTTCCTGTCTCCTTTTTTAAAAAATGGAACTACATTTGCTGTCTTCCAAACCTCAGGTAGTTGCCCTGTTTCGATAGATGTGTTGAAGATCGTTGTTAGGTGTACACATAGCTCCTCTGCTCCCTCTCTCAGGACCCATGGAGAGATGTTATCCGGCCCCATCGCCTTTGAGTTATCTAGCTCGCTTAGTAGCCTCTTCACTTCCTCCTCATTTGTGTGTATTGTGTCCAGCACTTGATGGTGTACCCTACCTCTCCTCCTTTCTGGAGGCCCTTCTATCTCCTCTGTGAACACCTCTTTGAATCTCATGTTGAGCTCCTCACACACTTCGCGGTCATTTCTTGTGACCTCCCCTCCTACCTTCCTCAGCCTGATCACCTGGTCCTTGACTGTTGTTCTCCTCCTGATGTGGCTGTACAACAGCTTTGGGTCAGATTTGGCTTTCGCTGCTATGTCATTCTCGTACTGTCTTTGGGCCTCCCTTCTGATCTGTGCATATTCATTTCTGGCTCTACAACTGCTCTCCTTATTCTCCGGGGTTCTTTGCCTTCTGTACCTCTTCCATTCCCTTGCACACTTGGTTTTGGCTTCCCTGCACCTTTGGGTGAACCATGGGCTCATCCTGTCTTTTTCGCTTCTCCTGTTACCCTTGGGTATAAACCTCTCCTCAGCTTCCTTGCAAATTGTTGTCATATATTCCATCATCTCGTCTACTGACTTCCCTGCCATCTCTCTGTCCCACTGAACTCCGTGCAGGAAGTTCCTCATCCCCACATAGTCACCTTTCTTGTAGTTTGGCTTCATTTGTGCAGCCCTTCCTGCTTCCCCCTCCACGTGTAACTCTTCTATGTAACTCTACTTGTAACTCTACTATGTGTGTGTGTGTGTGTGTGTGTGTGTGTGTGTGTGTGTGTGTGTGTGTGTGTGTGTGTATGTGTGTGTGTGTGTGTGTGTGTCATTTTCTCCCGGGTGCTCCAGGAAACTGTGGATTTTTCCCGTGATAAGAATTCTAATAACTTATTGACAAAAATATCAAATTATCTACGTGCTGTATCCTACCAGGATTCGGATTTTTTTTTTTTTAACTATTATACACTTCATCTTCTCTTACTGTGTGTCAGACAGTGCTATATCTTACTACTAAATGCCTGCGTAAATAAACGCTAAACGATGTTAAATGTAATCCATAGCGGCAATGTAATATTTCTTTTCCTCTCGATAATCATACAACTCTTGGGTAAATAGACATCAATCTCAGCAATCAGTGCTAGATCCGTTCTATAAATTTACCTGCAATCGCAAAAGCAATGCTATATTTTACCTAGGCTGTGTTTTGAGCCAGTGAAACATTAGTCTATTGACACTGTGCTGGATGGTGAATGTGGGTCACAAAACTAGCAACAGCAGCAGCAGCAGTTGTGGTACCAGAAGTAACAGCAGAAGGAGCAACAGCAGCAGCAGCAGCAATAGCAGCATTATCACTAGCAATGGCAGCATCAGCAGCAATAGCAGCAGCAGCAGTAGCAACAACAGGAGCAGCAGCATCAATTCAACAGCAACAGCAGCACCACCAGCAACAACAACAACAACAACAGCATCATGGCCGCAGTGTAATCATAAAGAGGATTGCCTCTGGCGTATGATCCAGGCCACCTACTCTGTCCTCAAAGACCAACCCTTTTTCCCAACTCCCCTCCCAAGCCGCTAACACACCCACACCCGTCCATCCGTCCCCTGCACACCCACGCCCACTGCCGTCCTCAACCCGCCCACGCCCGCCCCCTTCCCTAATCACTATTCCCACTCCTTAAGACGCCCCGTAAATCTCGCAAACTCATCAGTAAAGTAGAATGTGTGTTGGACTATGTCGCCCACACTTACTTCGTCGCAGGTCTTCAGGGGAGATATATCTGCTCTTGGTCAATGGGATTTGTGCTTTTTACATAATTACTTCAAGATGAGAGGACGGAAAAGTGCTCGCTGGTGCGTGCATTTACCTCCCCAAGCACTCTACCAGCATTGTGTGTGTGTGTGTGTGTGTGTGTGTGTGTGTGTATGCGTGTGCGTGTACTCACCTAGTTGTACTCACCTAGTTGTGGTTGCAGGGGTAAAGTCACAGCTACTGGCCCCTCCTCTTCACTGGTCGCTACTAGGTCACTCATTCTTCTCCATGTGTGTATGTGTGTGTGTGTGTGTGTGTGTGTGTGTGAATGGTGTCTGTATTGTCAATAAGTTTGGCATCAACACCTCAATGATATCAACGTAAGAGATAAGACATCAAACTGCTGTACATCCTCGTCCTCTCTGACTAAGCCATGTCTCTCCTCCATCAAAAAAATTGCAACCCAATCTAGATCTTCCTCTACCCTGCCAGGACTTCGTCGATCTCACAGGACTCGGCATCAAACACAGTTGCTTCCCCTTTAACAACACCTCCACCAGCATAACAGTTCGGTCTTCAGTCAGTGTCGTACTCGCTACCTTGCATATTGAGTTACCGGGAACAGAACGTTTTGCGGATTCTCCTCCACCCACAGTGACTTGGCTACGATATACTGACGACATTCATCAGGTCACGCCTTGCCAGTGTATCCTGGAACTCTGCTGATCTCGTAAGAGACATGCTTGGCACTGTTTCCAGAGCAGACCTTATTGTAGGAAAATATCCCACTGTTATGAACCAAGAACCTCACTTCTGTTCACCAGTCTTGGGATTTGGTAAACCAATAAGTGTAATGCTGGCTTATCTTTACTGAATAAGGACATCTTGTACAAATATATTTACAGCCTGCATGAGAAATAATACACATAATATATATAACATAATTGGAGTAAGATCTAATTGCCAAATATAAATGAATTAACCCACTGATGATATCTTGTGTTTGTGTGTGTGTTTGTGTGTGTGTGTGTGTGTGTGTGTGTGTGTGTGTGTGTGTGTGTGTGTGTGTGTGTGTGCGTAGACAGCACCCAAACACGCCTCCTTCCCTGGTCAGCGGCAAGATGCCGACTAACCTCTGAGTGAGTCTGGTAGATAAGGGAGGGAATTGTTATGTATATAGTTAGTGCCAGGTGGCAAC
This sequence comes from Cherax destructor, assembly GCA_009830355.1. NCBI lineage: Eukaryota > Metazoa > Arthropoda > Malacostraca > Decapoda > Parastacidae > Cherax > Cherax destructor. The sequence continues at coordinate 97,403 of WNWK01004344.1, read as the reverse complement.
AGCACCTTAACTTCGTCCACTCATTGTAACAATATGAAATCTATCTTTCAGTATTATAAAAATGGTAAATAATAGAGAGAACATGCGAATTATTATTATGGAGGGACTTGATATTATCTCAGCTATCACATAAAGTTTGGAACTACTTGATACAATAAAAATCCTAATAATAAACAATAATTACACACTAGAAAATAGACAAGCACAAAAAAAAAAATACAGAGGTAAGTTACAGACCGTCTCGACACAGTGATGTCCTTCATTCATCTCAGACCAGAAATTAAGAAGGATGACACAACACTCTTGATGTCAATTTCTCAACGTCCAAAACACCCTCAAATTTCCGGTTTACAGAAATTCCATGATACGTGTATTAGAGATGGTGTCCTCATTGCTTTCTTCACGAGGGATTACAGAATATATAGCCTGAAGTTTCTTGAAGACGTGTGTAACTCCATTACATATATAGTCACAAAACTCTAGTTTCCATCGTTCTTCATCTCAGATTGCAGACGAAGAGCAAAGCTCAACCTAGACACAAAACAGACAAAAACTCTTTCATTGTCTTATCTACTGATTTTGTAGCCGACAACATAATCCGGACTCAAACAAAGCAATACCAGATCATACCACAATATGGAAGGAAACATGGAGAATATTCCCCACAGAGAATATGACAGAGTCTACATATATGAAACAGCACATAGCCCACACACCAGAATCCTCGATATAGTAACTATGTGTAAAATCCACAAGTGGAACACTTTTGCTATACAATGAGACAAGCATACACACACACACACCTAATTGACTGGCCATGTTCATTACTCATTATAAAGACTACAGGACTAGAGGGTGTTGTTTGGAAGCAGCAATCATAAAGACCTAAAACACAACATAGCAAAATAAAGGGGCATTTAATACTGCCTAGCCGCTTATCAAACTTAACCTGCTCAGGAAAACCCGGCAACAAGCACAGCTGATCCTGACGTACACATCACTGCCACAGTGTCTCTTAATCCCAACCTACTTCTTCACTTTCCCATACGCCTTACCTATATATAATGTTTCGAGACTATGGTATAATATACCGTCACGATGAAAAACAAGACAAATGCCAAGGGGGAAGACACCCAGAGATGAAGTGTGTGTCTTGTCGTGGAATCTGATAGATTAATGGTGTGTCTTGTGTGACTGGTTCTTTGTATCTGTTGGAAAAGGGAATTTCCAAATTTATTAGGACAGACAGTGATTAGGTTGGTCACTGTATTGAGGCGACTGACTGTTCCCAGGTGGAAGGGAACCATGAGTTGTGAGGATGAGGTTTTATAAGATTTGATATTTACTTTTCTTTTCACCTTATTTAATAAACCACACACAAGCACGCACAATACACACACACAAAACACACATACACACCAACAAACACTAACACCCTCCATTACACTCCTGTAGCCTTACACCCACCAAACCGACTCCGGATAAATTTCGTTTAATTAATTCCTAATTTAATTATTCATGACTCGTGAAATAAATTCTGATTAGTTGAGCAACGAGCCGTGGGTCATCTGGTGCTCCCGAGCAAGTAAGTTGATACAACGACAACCATTACTCTGATTTATTGCGATTTTTTTTTTTTTTTTCCTGAGTTGCTCTTCTGTCGTTTGTTTGTTAAGTGATTTTTTAGTCAAAGTTAAACCGTCCAAACTAGGCAATAATCACTGGTGAGTATATACATCTATTAATTAATCTGGTAGAAAGACAGTACGGTCCTTTAAGTAAAAGTTTCTCCCACACACACAGCGAGCTTTGCCAATTCACGGACAGATGAGTCTGTATACTGGGAGTTTTGTTGGGGTTAAGTCAGCTAAGGTGCGTTGATGTTATATCCTTCGGTATATTTAAAAACATGGGCCACTGGGCCTACATCAGTGCTCCTCCGTTTTTGTGTGCTTATCAACTGGTGTTAAGTAGGAAATTAATCTAGAAGCCTGCCGGCGAGAGGCTCAACCTTGTTGCAAGATCACAGCTCACTATGGACAAACGAGTTCAGCCGTCTTTCAACGTGTCACAATAACAACCACAACTACAATAACAACAACCACAATAACAACTACAATATTCAGTGGGTAACTGCTGCTATCACACACAGATCTTATTGCAGTTACAGACGAATAAATGATAGAATGAGCCCTCACTGCCGTTACCCCTGACGTATGGTAAACATCATATTAATATAAATAATAAAAAATAAAGAAAAGGATAAAAATAAAAAGTGTAAACAAACTCTTCTGACTACTCATTGTTACGGAGGTAAAACTTGTCTGTACTGGTGTACAGAGAGACTCTACTGTTGTCATCTCAGTGGTATTGGATCGACTGGACAATACAGTGAATTTTGTGTCATGGTTTGTGGTTTCACACTGTTGGTGTATGGCAGTAAATGGGAGTTTACTTAATTGCCTGCATGTTTTAATAGATGTGTTCCAGTGTTCAAAGATGCGGACTTTCAGCTGACTCTCAGTTTTGATAACATATAATTGTCATAGCTGTAATGTAATGTATCTGTTGAATACAGATGACTGTAATTCAACAAGTATAACATCTTTGAACTTAAAGAGACATTATATGGTGCATTTAGCTTTAAATATAGCTCTCCTGGGGAAACCATTTCTATAACAGCTTTGCTAGCTTATTTTTTTTAAAACGTAAGCTACTTTTGTTGATAAAAATTATTGTAAAATAAATAACTGCTCTCCAACGGTAATTTTTGGTTCTGGAGGATGCAATAACTTATGCCGCTTTTTACCTATTTAAGAATTTATGAAAAAAAAATTCTCAGCCAACCAGAAACCCCTCTCAGGCGCTGCTAAACTAGCTGAGAGGACGTCCTTAAATATGCATACATGTCAGGTGCACGTGGAAGAAGACGCCAATCTAATGGCCCACGCCAAACACGTCCCTCTAGAACCCAACCCATCTCAACATTTTTCAAGTATATTTCTACGGTTACCCAAACTGATAGTTTCGCTGACTTTATAACCAAACGAGTAGTTTTTTTTCCCCCTCAATATTTTACCTGCAATTAAATTAGTCAAATGCATAAGGGACGAGTAGCCTAACTTGGTTAAGAAAGAATATAAACAAATATAACGTCTTAAGGTAGGAAGGATTTCGTTGAAGACTCATTCACATTCTACTGGAGTTTACTAGTCAATCTCTCCAAACCATACCACGGGTGGGGTTCGAACCCGCGGTCACAGAGTCTCAAAACTCCAGACCGTCTTTATATTCTGCTGGAACACTCAGCACCAGGCTAACTAACCACTCACCAGTTAATTAAATATATTAGGAATTCTTTTTATCTTCGCGGGAAGAGCCAAACCTATAGAGGGCGTAGTTATGTGTGTACTCATTTATATGTATTCACCTATATGTGGTTGCAGAAGTCAAGTCTTAGTTCCTGGTCCCCGCCTCTCAACTTGTCAGATTCACTCCCTGTGTTTGTTTTTGTGTGTAGAAATTCACTCCTCACTATCTCCATTCTTTGTCATAATCCTCACCCCCCTCTCCTTCCCCAGCTGCAGCCAGCTGGTGTTGTCATAATCCTCCTCCCCCAGCTCCCCAGCACCAACCAGCTGGTGTATACCAATAAATTTCAACAAAATATTCACCGAAGTTGAGGAAGTCAAGCTTCTTTTCCTCCTCGTCGCTGAAGTTGAGGTAATGAGGTCACAATTTTATTGTCCAAGTTTATGTGATATAAACTGAGTCGACCTGTGCTTCTCACAGAGCAGTTGGTGTTTGTTTTACGAGAAACATCTGGTGGTTTTTTATACGTAACACTCTTGGTGTTTGGTGTACACCACACGTGCTAGTGCATGTGAGTTTCAGTATTTTATTCGACACGTTTGCTTATATATATATATATATATATATATATATATATATATATATATATATATATATATATATATATATATATCAACAACGACACTGCGATTAGCCGAGGACTCGAACCCGTGTTTTGGCCCACCTCATGGTGAGCGAAAATCATACGACGCTCTAACCCACATGACCACCCAATCCTACAAAGATCACGCACCCAGCAGAGCTAGGTGTTGTAACTTGATCCAAGGACATACTATGGTGAGGGTTCCTCAGAGCTAATTTCATTCTACTCCCCGTTTGGTGTACTAGCTAGTCGCAGTGTTGTTATTGATTAAATACCACTCGTTCGTGGTTACAATACGATATATACTGCTTATCTAGGCTAGTACACCAAACGGGTAGTAGAATGAAATTAGCTCTGAGGCACCCACACCATCGTATGTCCTCGATTCACGGTACAACACCTAGCTCTGCTGGATTCGTGATCCTTGTAGGATTGGGTGGTCCTGTGAGTTAGAGCGTCGTGTGATTTTCGCTAACAATGAGGTGGGCCAAAACAACACGGGTTCAAGCCCTCGGCTTGTCTACTAAAAGAAGACTACTGAAGCTTCCCTTGTAAAAGAAGCCTACTGAATCTTGCCTACTAAAAGAAGCCTACTGAAGTTACTAAAGGTTGCCTATTACAAGAACTTTACTGAAGCTTGTCTACTAAAAGAACACTAATGAAGCTTGCCTTCTAAAAGAAGCCTACCGAAGCTACTAAAGCTTGCCTAATAAAAGAAGCCTACTGGAGCTTGCCTACTAAAAGAAGCCTACTAAAACTTGTCTACTAAAAGAAGCCTACTGAAGCTTGTCTACTAAAAGAAGCCTACTGAAGCTTTTCTACTAAAAGAAGCCTACTGAAGCTTGTCTACTAAAAGAAGCCTACTGAAGCTTGTCTACTAAAAGAAGCCTACTGTAGCTTGTCTTCTAAAAGAAGCCTACCGAAGCTTTCCTAGTAAAAGAAGCCTACTGAAGCTTGCCTACTAAAACTTGTCAAGTAAAAGAAGTCTCCTGAAGCTCGTCTACTAAAAGAAGCCTACTGATGCTTGTCTACTGGAAGAAGCCTACTGAAACTTGCCTACTGGAAGAAGCCTGCTGAAGCTTGCCTACTAAAGGAAGCCTACTGAAGCTTGTCTACTAAAAAGAAGTCTACTGAAAGAAGTCTTCTGAAGCTTGCCTACTAAAAGAAGCCTACTAAAAGCTTACTAAACCTTGCCTACTGAAAGAATCCTGCTGAAACTTGCTAAAAAAAACTACTAAAAGATGTTTTTTCACTTTAGATCTACATGATAAATCCATTAGTTTCCGACTCTCCAAACTTCACATATATATATTTTTTTCCCCTCAACTTAGGAATTCCTTCCTTACGAGGCCATTTGGATTTCCAATTTTTTTCAAAATATTTTTTTTTTTTTTTTAATTTCTGACTATGATTTATTTATTTTTTTAATCCTCAATAAAAATTCTTTATCCTTCACAATTATTTATAATAAATTGAAAGAAATGTAACTTGATTATGCTTACTTCTAAGTTTTTTTTTTTCCTTATTTTTTTTTTTTTGTCTGTTATATAATCTGTTAAGGCGAAAGATTCTGACAGATTTCTCTTCCATGAAGACAGAATAATAATCGGCGCCGATTTAAAGTTTCTAGTTCTTGTTCATTGTTCTGTCTCATCTTCCTTGTTTGTTTTGCAGTGTATTTTATGGCGTATTTCATGTTATCATATCCTGTTATCATATCGTGTTATCATATCCTGTTATCATATCCTGGTCAAAGTTATTCAGATTGTGATTATCCAGGTGTTAGTTATCCTGATCATAGCTGGTTGTTGTGTTTATAATTATTATGGTTACAGTTATCTTGGTCATAGTTATCCTGGTTTTAGTTATTCTGGACATAATAATCATGGTTATATTTATCCTGTTCATTGTTATCCCGGTCATAGCAATCCCGGTCATAGTAATAAATATCCTAGTAATGATTATCCTGGTCATAGTTATCCTGGTCATAGATATCCTAGCCATAGTTATCCTAGTGATAGTTATCCTGGTGATAGTTATCCTGATGATAGTTATCCTGGTCATAGTTATCCTGGTGATAGTTATCCTGGTCATAGTTTCCCTGGTCATAGTTATCCTGGTCATAGTTATCCTGGTTATAGTTATCCTTGTCATAGTTATCCTGGTTATAGTTATCCTGGTCATAGTTATCCTGGTCATAATTATCCTTGTCATAGTTTTCCTGGTCATAGTTATCCTGGTCATAGTTATCTTGGTCATAATTATCCTGGTCCTAATGATCCTGGTCATATTTATCTTGGTCATAATTTTCCTGGTCATATTTATCCTGGTCATAATTATCCAGGCTTGAGAGTTAGCAAGTTTTTCCTTACCACATGTTTTATATTTTTATCTCTTTTTCTGTTGTTATAACAGCATTAAACTATGTGATAAACTTATAGTATAGCAAGATAGGCCTCTACTGTAGGAAGACAGGCCTATAACAGTGAAACAGGGACAGGCCTATACAATAGCGAGATTAGGTCTATTGTATAGTGATGCAGACTGACCTTATTTTCAACTGTCCTCCGGTTATTCTTCAGTAGAAGCCATTAATTTTTTTTAGTGTGTGTGTGTGTGTGTGTGTGTGTGTACTCACCTAGTTGTACTCACCTAGTTGTGGTTGCAGGGGTCGATTCATAGCTCCTGGCCCCGCCTCTTCACTGGCCGCTACTGGGTCACTCTCCCTGCGCCAAGAGCTTTATCATACCTCTTCTTAAAGCTGTGTATGGAACCTGCCTCCAGTACATCGCTTCCCAAGCTATTTCACTTCCCGACTACTCTGTGACTGAAGAAATACTTCCTAACATCCCTGTGATTCATCTGAGTCTTCAACTTCCAACTGTGTCCCCTTGTTGCTGTGTCCCATCTTTGGAACATTCTGTCTCTGTCCACCTTGTCAATTCCTCTCAGTATTTTATATGTCGTTATCATGTCCCCCCTATCTCTCCTGTCCTCCAGTGTCGTCAGGTCGATTTCCCTTAACCTCTCCTCGTAGGACATACCCCTTAGCTCTGTGACTAGTCTTGTTGCAAACCTTTGCACTTTCTCTAGTTTCTTTACGTGCTTGGATAAATGTGGGTTCCAAACTGGTGCTGCATACTCCAGTATGGGCCTAACGTACACAGTGTACAGGGTCCTGAACGATTCTTTATTAAGATGTCGGAATGCTGTTCTTAGGTTTGCTAGGCGCCCATATGCTGCAGCAGTTATTTGGTTGATGTGCGCCTCAGGAGATGTGCCTGGTGTTATACTCACCCCAAGATCTTTTTCCTTGATTGAAGTTTGTAGTCTCTGGCCCCCTAGACTGTACTCCGTCTGCGGTCTTCTTTGCCCTTCCCTAATCTTCATGACTTTGCACTTGGTTGGGTTGAACTCCAGGAGCCAATTGCTGGACCAGGCTTGCAGCCTGTCCAGATCCCTTTGTAGTTCTGCCTGGTCCTCTTCCGATTTAATTCTTCTCATCAACTTCACATCATCTGCAAACAGGGACACTTCGGAGTCTATTCCTTCCGTCATGTCGTTCACAAACACCAGAAACAGCACCGGTCCTAGGACTGACCCCTGTGGAACCCCACTCGTCACCGGCGCCCACTCTGACACCTCGCCACGGACCATGACTCGCTGCTGTCTTCCTGACAGGTATTCCCTGATCCATTGTAGTGCCTTCCCTGTTATCCCTGTCTGGTCCTCCAGCTTCTGCACTAATCTCTTGTGTGGGACTGTGTCAAACGCCTTCTTACAGTCCAAGAATATGCAATCTAGCCACCCCTCTCTCTCTTGTCTTACTGCTGTCACCCTGTCATAGAACTCCAGTAGGTTTGTGACACAGGATTTCCCGTCCCTGAAACCGTGTTGGCCGTCGTTGATAAGCTCATTCCTTTCTAGGTGCTCCACCACTCTTCTCCTGACTATCTTCTCCATGACCTTGCATACTATACATGTCAGTGACACCGGTCTGTAGTTTAGTGCTACGTTTCTGTCTCTTTTTTTAAAAAATGGAACTACATTTGCTGTCTTCCATACCTCTGGTAGTTGCCCTGTAACGATAGACGTGTTGAAGATTGTTGTTAGGGGTACACATAGCTCCTCTGCTCCCTCTCTCAGGACCCATGGAGAAATGTTGTCCGGCCCCATCGCCTTTGAGGTATCTAGAGGTATCTAGGTATCTAGTGTGTGTGTGTGTGTGTGTGTGTGTGTGTGTGTGTGTGCGTGTCCGTGTACATGTGAGTGTCTGAATCTGTATCCCACATAGGTGAGCAATTTCGTGTTTATGCATCCATGTAAATTAAATTCCATCCCTCATTTAAATGAATTAAATACCCAAATAAAAAAAGGGAGGGGCCAAATTTTTCATAAAAAAATCCTTCCATAAATTGCGAAAACCACCATTGCAATTAAAAGTAAATGAAACGCGCATGCCAGTCATTATTAGAACCTTTGGTGAATAATTGTGATCTTATACACTCGTGTATTATCTATACAGGTGTATGTTAGGCATTAATTATATACATGTATACGTTATTCATGGATATACTTTCACCGGTCTCCATTGGTAGGCACTTCAATGTTGGTATATATTTTTTTTTCTCTGTAAGTTTTCTGAAATCTTTAGTTATTTTAATTATTATTTCGCTTTACTTATTTCGTCTTCGAGATCTTTTCTTCCTTCGAGGTCTTTCATTACCATCTTTTCTTCCTTCGAGGTCTTTTATCACCATCTTTTCTTCCTTCCAGGTCTTTTATCGTCTTTTCTTCCATCGAGGTCTCTTATCATATTTTCTTCCTTCGAGGTCTATTATCATCATTTGTTCTTCCTATTCTTCATCTTCGAGATCTTTCATTATGTGATGTAATAGTTTAAGAAAACCAACAAGTAAATAACTGAGACACTTGTGCAGCCAGTGGCTTCTTCAGTCCAATACAGAGAAAAACCGTGAAAGATTAGGAGATTGAGGTAATCAGTCCCTCAGCCTGGAGTCGATGTGTTCAGTCCACTTTTCTCTAGACTGATGAACTCAACACATTGTCTCCAGGTTCAGGGACTGATTACCTCATTCTCCAACTCATCTTTCACCGTTTCTCTCTGTATTGGACTGACGAAGCCACTGACTGGCGTAACGTTTAATAAATATTTCCATATGTTGCACAAGTGTCCCATTATTTCATCTTCTTTAATTATCATTATCAAGTATCCACGAAGGGGAACAATCAAGAAATTGCTAGATTTTTTTTTTTCGTCCTCCTATGTTTCGTTTATATTTTGCTCATAACACGGGAATGCATCTTGCGATCGGCTTCATATTTTTTTCTCTGCTGGTGTACGGTAAAGATGGCACGATTCTCGGAACAATTGGCATGTTCAGGTGCCCTGTGACCAAGGTTGTAGAATCCTTCAACCCGATAACCTGATAATTCAACTACTGAACGGCTTCAAACTTAACGTTATTGTGGCTTTATGGGATATTGGTCTCCGTGAGAATCCTACAGAATACCATGTCATTCTTTCTTCGAACTTTCAAAGTCTGTGTTTCTCAGTGGAAAGTTTGAATTAGTGTTGGGCTGCGTGTCCCAATTTCCCATTTCATATTAAGGAAATTGAGACATTAGTCTTTGTGCGAAAAAAATGTGAAAGTTTCTTCTCACTCGCTTCAGAGTTTCCACTTACGCCGCACTCTGCACTATTCCATTCGCTATGCAATACGGGATTATTTTCTAGGATCGCGCACTGACGGGGAAAAAAATCTAGTTTCCATCTATGTTATGCTATGTTTCAGATCTTTTCATTTAACGGGAATATTATACACAAACATAGACAGTCCCGCTCTGAGTGATAATATAATGGAAAAGTATTCGGCCTTTGAGTATGGAATAAATTCGGTTGGACTTAGTATCGTGTTGTCGATGAGAGAGAGAGAGAGAGAGAGAGAGAGAGAGAAGAGAGAGAGAGAGAGAGAGAGAGAGAGACCGGCAGAGAGACATAGAGAGTCTCTCTCTCTCTCTTTCTCCATGTTTTTTACTCTAATGTCCAAAGCATAACACTAAAACCACAGGAATTTATTCCTTATGCACTCACCGAATACCTTTGTAAATATAACGGTATCATTCTGAACGGAATTATCCCTACTTGAGGTATAATATTTTCGCTGACCGTCACACTCATCAGTAAGGAGCCCCAGGACGCCACTCTACAGTCATCTTTTTTTTTTTTTTAGTCTTTTTATCACTATATGGAGATCATTTGCTAAATAAGATGGATGAAAAAATACAAGACAGTAAGACAGCAGATGGGGGGAAACAGCGTTTGCCTGACAAGCTTGAAGACTGAGAAACGTCGCAAAACAAGGATTTGTTGGAACAACTTTTTGGTCTTTTTTTTTTTAAAACTATGTGTTGATCATTTGGTAGGTAAGGTGGATGAAAATCCCAGCCCCGTACGACAGCAGATGGGCGAAACAGCGTTTGCCTGACAAGGTTGAAGACAGAAATGTTGTATAACAACCGTATATTCGAACAACGTTTCGCTGTGTGTGGAGTTTCATCAAGTAGTAGCTTAATAGAGCTCTAGACAGAGCGAAACGTTGTCGCATCAGAAACTTATTCACCACAGCTTGACCGTCCAGTGGGTCAGCATCATGAGGGTGATGACCCCACTCATCTCACATCACCTTTATGATCCCTGACGAACACACCACCCACAGACACCTGCTAGTAAATCCCGTATTAACAACGATATTCATTACATTATAAAAACAAAAAACTGACGTACGTAGCATAAAATACGATTGAAAATCGAGTTTATAACATAACGAGAGGATCAAGTTTCACTTTCAAGGCTTTAGAACCTGTCTATTTTTTTTTTCCGATCAAACACGATTACTTCCCATACACTAGGGCCTAGGGTCTAGGGCCTAGGGCCTACGAGTCTAACACTTCCCAATAAATATGGTCTTTTATGTACCTCCCAAATAGTCATAAATAACAATAACAAACGGTGCCATCATGGCAAAAACAACAACAGCCCAAACGCCAATTGGATCAGTCAGTCAGAAGATCCTGAATTAGGTAGACTAATTAACATGATTGAGAGTAGCTCACTAATTAAGCTTGCTACGACTGAATATATTGACCCTTCAGTTACAAGAGATAGTAGAGTAAGTCACTCATGTGTGAGGTGAGTCACTAGACCGGTTTGTGTACTAAATTTAATAAAGCCTAGGGACTGCATAAGGGAGAGAGTGACTTAGCCATAAAGTAAGCGAGAAAATTATGATGCGTACGAGAATGGAGTGAAAATTATTAGTAGCATTAAAGCATATCCGGAGAAAAACCCTGCGATAGGTAAAGGATAAGAAAATGGAGGCATCAACCAATTAACCAATCTAACAACCAGCCTGCCAACCAATCCGTCTAACAACCAGCCAGTCTAACAACCAGCCTGCAACGAGCCAGTCTAACAACCAGCCTGCCAACCAACCCGTCAAACAACCAGCCTGTCCTCCAACCCGTCTAACAGCCAGCCTGTCAAACAGCCAGTTTAACAACCAGTCTGTCAACCAATCCGTCTAACAACCAGCCTGTCAACCAACCAGTTTAACAACCAGCCTGCCAATCAACCCGTCTAACAACCAGTCTGCGAACCAACCAGTTTAACAACCAGGTTGCCAAACAACCAGTTTAACAACCAGCCTGTCAACCAACCAGTCTAGCAACCAGCTTGCCAACCAACCAGTCTAACAACTAGTCTGTCAACCAACCAGTTTAACAACCAGCCTGTCAACCAACCAGTTTAACAACCAGGCTGCCAAACAACCAGTTTAACAACCAGCCTGTCAACCAACCAGTCTAACAACCAGCCTGCCAACCACCCATTCTAACAACCAGCCTGCCAACCAACCAATATGCCGGTCAATCTACCATGCACTCTGCATGCCTGTCATGCAGGGGCCCCATTTGCAGTCGTTATGGCCCTGACACCTCGTAATTAAACTTGTCTTATTAGCAACCTGGGCAATTAGTCAAGGCGAGCAATGCTAGGAATAAGATGGAACAACAGCAGTTCCCCAACCCGCCCCACCCTTCCCCAACTCCCTCTGCCCCTCTCAGTTTCCCCAACTCCCTCAGCCATTGCTGAGCTCCCCCCAGTCCCCTATCTCCCTCAGTTCGTCTCAACTAATGAGAAGCATAAGTGATTATTGTTACTAATGCAAATCTGCATTTGAAAGACACTTAGAAGACAGAGTAAGTGGGAGTACATGAGAGTATAAGGGAGAACATAGGAGACCATGGACTGCATTGAGTATATGGGAGTGCCTGGGAAAGTTGACTGCCTGAGATTCACCTGATTAAGACTAGCATAGTACAGTAGAAGGCTCTCCTCCCAACCTCCACTTCCTGGATGGAAAAATGTGGTGAAAGAATTCCTTGACGTATGAATAAACGTGCTAGGATATTACCTTGGCATGGGACGATGCCAAAATTTTGGCTGATACAGTTACCTAATTTTCGGCCGATACCGATACTTTTCGAATATCTTTTAATTTTTAAATTATAATGGAATGCTTACTGCACAATAGGTTTTAAATAACACAGGAAGGTTTAGTATTAAATAACTTTATTTCTGGCCTGCTGTGTTAGTTACTGACTGTCAAAGGCACTTGTCGATAGTATGCGTGCGAATGTACTCACCTATTTGTGGTTGGAAGGGTCGATTCAGAGCTCCTGGCCCCGCCTTTTCACTGGTCACTACTAGGTCCTCTCTCTTCCTTCTCAATGAGCTTTATCAAACCGCATCTTAAAACTATGTATGGTTCCTGCCTCCACTACGTCACATTCCCGACTATTCCACTTCCTGACAACGCTATGACTAAAGAAATACTTCCTAACATATATTTGACTGAGTCTTCAACTTCCAATTGTGACCCCTTGTTTCTGTGTCCCATCTCTGCAATATCCTGTCTCTGTCCACCTTGTCAATTCCTCGCAGTATTTTGTATGTCGTTATCATGTCTCCCATAACCCTCTTATCCTACAGTGTCGTCAGGTCGATTTCCTTTAACCTTTCTTCGTAGGACATTCCCCTTAGCTCTGGAACTAGTCTTGTTGCAACCCTTTGCACTTTCTCTAATTTCTTGACGTGCTTGACCAGGTATGGGCCTTACGTACACGGTGTACAGAGTCTTGAACGATTCCTTACTGAGGTATCGGAACGCTATTCTCAGGTTTGCCAGGTGCCCATATGCTGCAGCAGTTATCTGGTCGATGTGCGCCTCAGGAGACGTGCTTGGTATTGTACTCTCCCCAGGATCCTTTTCCTTGAGTGAGTTTTGCAGTCTTTGGCCACCTAGGCTGTACTCTATCTGCGGTCTTCTTTGCCCTTCCCCGATCTTCATGACTTTGCATTTGACGGGGTTAAATTCAAGTAGCCAGTTTCTGGATCAGGCTTGTAGCCTGTCCCGGTCTCTTTGTAGTCTCGTTTGATCCTCATCTGATTTAATTTTCCTCACTAACTTCACATCATCTGCAAACAGGGACACTTCTAAGTCTATCCATTCCGTCATGTTATTCACATATACCAAAAACAGCACTGGTAATAGGACTGACCCCTGTGGAGCCCCGCTCGTCACAGGCATCCACTCTGACACCTCGTCACGTACCATGACTCGTATCCGTGTGTGTGTGTGTGTGTGTGTGTGTGTGTGTGTGTGTGTGTGTGTAACTCTCACAATCGTGAGTTATAGTTTTATAATACTGATATTTTAAAGCACACATGAAATATTAATATTTTAAAAAGTATAGGCTGACTTTTAACCGATACTTATAGCATAAAAATAGCTGATACCGATACCGATGCTTTGGCACATCCATAATACTTATTCTATTATTAACATCCCTGCAACTGTAGTTCCACTGTAATTCCACTGTATCTAACTGAATCCGACATTGCAAAATGCTTGTCCAGTTGGTTCATATACAACTATTTTTTTTTTTGTAATTACAGCATGAGTGCACTGCATAATTTAGCTATTCATAAAGTTGGCAAAGAAAATAATTTTACCTATATTTGCTTTGCATCATTTGCCTCGAAGTTTCATTCAAGAATTCAGAGCTATTAACTTATACACTTCAAATAATTTTCTGCAATGGAGTGTATCGAATCTGCTCAGTATCTTAAAAGCCTAAATAAGATTTCATAGACTCCGTTTCCTAAGGAATGACAGGTTAAGTGTTTTCAGTATGTCTTCTTATGGTCCGCTTCTTAAAAAAAGATAGTAACAAATCCCTTGTAATAAAGAAGACTGAAGAAGATACACGTATTTTTGTTTATAGAGATACACGAGATTTGGTTCACAAGTAGTGAAATTTAGAAAGTTCACAAGTAGTGAACGTCGACTGTGGCTACAATTCCACCAGATCAATATATCTTCTCTACACACTACGCAGTCAATCTTCATCTTTTATCTAACTTTAGGAGTAAAACTAGACATATTCAAAGTGGACCAATTCAGTCAGTATTGTTTCTGATGATTTGAACGAGAAATATCTTGGTATGAAACCTGACATTCTAGTTGCGTTGCTCATCATGGAGAAACACTGTTTTGTATATTAAACGTCGTAACTTCTTATTACTTCTTAGTTCTTGTCTTCACTTATCTCGGCTACCTTGTTTCCAAACATTTTGTCCACACTGAAACAAACTCATTTTACATGTCTCCGACCACTGCCCCAACCTATTCAGGTATCTCTGAATACTCGTGCCATCGGCTCCTGATGCTGCAGTTTTCCCCCAATTTTGTGTCATGTGCAAATTTTGCTTTCTTAGATGTTAGTACCATTTGAAGATTCTTCTAAGTATACTGTGATAAGGATAGTGACAGAGGCTGATTCCTGTAGGATTCCGCCTTCAACGTTCAGACACACTTCTCCTTTCAGTAACATTCACTGTTTACTTTCACTGTTTACTGTTGGCAGGTAAGTCGCTGGTCCAGGCCTGAAGTTTATCTCTAATACCATGCGCTTTTATATTGACCAGCAACCATTAATGAGGTACTTAAAGAAAGTTTTCTGGAAATACAGGTGTACTATATCTGCTGGGACTTTATTGCCACAGTTTCTCTAATATAAATTAATGTTTATGATGTTTTTTAAATGGTTATCCTCCATTTATTTTGCTATATAACAACAATCTGCATTTATTTATTCGAAAATGGAATAAAGCTAATGTGATAATGTACATCTTATTTCAAAGTCTCCAGTTACTTGGCATCTTTCCTTTGTCTAATGATTTGTTAAACATCTTCGTTAATGGGTACACAGTTTGGTATCCAGGTTCTTCTATATTTCCAGCAGGCTGTTGGTTCAGCATCTCTGTTATTTCTATCTGTTAAGACTGTTAATCTTCGCTGTTTAGTGTGTCAGTTTTAGGTCTCGGTAACAGATTTGTCGGAAATGTTGGTATGGTGATGTACAGTAAATGCAGAGCTAAAGACTCTGTTGAATAATGAGGCTATGTCTTTAATGTTCTTTTAGTCTTCTGGTACCGCTAGTTCAAGGTCCCGTAGTTCTTTTCATCGCTTTTTTTTCAACTTATATATATGAAGGATTTAAACAAGTCTTTTGGGGATAGCTTTGATGTTGAGAGAGCGAGAGAGAGAGAGAGAGAGATAGAGAGAGAAAGGGATACGCTATATTCGGAATTCGGAAAAAGGTGGTGTTCGAAGGTTGACTAAAGGTGGACAAAAATAAATGAAGTCTGTAAAAGTCTGAGAAAGAGAGAAAGGCAAACGAGTCTCGCTAATACTGTACTACTCGTCGGATAATTAATTGCATATTTCATTCCAAACGTTAATGAAGGCCTTTATATCATGCTTTGATGATTTGAGCTCCCGGAGTTTTTATTTAAGAAGTTTCAAGGCTTTTCAATAACGAGCAAGATGCAATGCAATTTTTTCTCAAGAATTATGGTTGTTGACATTATCATTGAGTTTGCTTGCCCCTGAACACTGTCAAGAGGTCGCTGTATTCAGCTCGGAAGTGGAGTGTGGCTGAGTCTTTCCCCTTGTGTCACATCATTACTTGCTCCTTCGACCTGGAGACACTGTCTCTGTTTATATACTTGTGCTCCACTTACCAGGAGACACTGTTTCTCCTGTCTCTATATACCTGTGTTCCACATACCTGGAGACACTATTTCTGTTTATATACCTGTACTCCTACGAGGAGACACTGTCTCTCTTTATATACCTGTGCTCCACCTACCTGGAGACACTGTCTCTTTATATACCTGTGCTCCACCGACCTGGAGACACTGTCTCTCTTTATATACCTGTGCTACACCGACCTGGAGACACTGTCTCTCTTTATATACCTGTGCTCCACCTACCTGGAGACACTGTCTCTTTATATACCTGTGCTCCACCGACCTGGAGACACTGTCTCTCTTTATATACCTGTGCTACACCGACCTGAGACACTGCCTCTCTTATATACCTGTGCTCCACCGACCTGGAGACACTGTCTCTCTTTATATACCTGTGCTCCACCGACCTGGAGACACTGTCTCTCTTTATATACCTGTGCTCCACCGACCTGGAGACACTGTCTCTCTTTATATACCTGTGCTCCACCGACCTAGAGACACTGTCTCTCTTTATATACCTGTGCTCCACCGACCTGGAGACACCACCACTTGTGGTGCACACTAAATATTGGGGCCCAGGTGAGTGCCGTACTATTTCCACCTCCTGAATACAGTTTCCATAATGATGCACTTTTAATACCTACAACGGTAAGTACACTGAACCTCTTCGACATAGTCAAGCTCATGGTTGCTTTCATCTTTTCATTTGTAAATCGATAAGGACAGTCTATCTCACAGTTAGTGGATGACAGATCGAGCTTCCACCTCACCTTGCGGTTTTAGAGCTCCACATGAAATAAAAAAAAATAAAAGTTTCTAACAAATAGTGTTTGTACAGTACCACTGAACTTAGTTCCATGTTGTGTGTTCTCTGTATTATTCTGATGGCAGTGAGGGGATCACGATATAAGGAATTTGATCTGTTCATCCCTTTCTTGGATCGAATCTGATTCTCTCCCGTTTTCCATGCGCCCTGAGCTTTCCTACCGATTTTCTGTTGTCTTGTGAGCATAATAATATATTATTGCCGTCATTTGCATAGTAATGTATTGGTTCAAATTTACTCAAAGGTGACTACGGTCCCTTAACAATCGCCGTTCTGCTATCACTTCTTCCGAGTCACAAGGGTTGTAAGATGCTTTCACTAGGTCATAAGATGCTTCTCAATGGGTTGTAAGATGCTTTTCACTTGGTTGTAAGATTAATTTCGCTGGGTTGTAAGATGCTTTTCAATGGGTCATAAGACGATTGTCAGAGGGTCGTAAGATGCTTCTCTCAGTGTTTTAAGCCACACTCAGGCCCACCAGACAAACTGAGAAGGTGAATTTCACAGTGATTTATCAGTTTCGTTAAAAAAAAAACACAAAGGCACAATACCGTGACTGGAACAATACATAAATAACCCACATATATGAGAGAGAAACTTACGACGACGTTTTGGTCCGACTTGGACCATTTACAAAGGCACACGGACTGACCCCACTTTTACTACTATTACGACTACCACTCCATTTCTACTACTATTGCTACTACCATTACTATTGCCTCCCTTTATCCTTCACTCCCCTGTCTCTCTTGTGCCACTAAATTACTCTCCCTACTTTCTACTACCACTATTATTCCTACTACTACTTCCACTACCAACCTTACTACTACCAAAACTTCTTTTTCTTCCCCTCTTGGTCCTGTCCCTCTCACCTATACATGCTGGCTCCCTCTTTTGTGTTAGTGTGACCGAAACGTCGTCGTAAGCGTCTCTCTTTCCTATGTGCGGGTTATTTTTTGGATAGTGAGAGTTGTGAGAATAGATAATTGAAGAATATCGCCTTGGAGTAAATATTTAAACAGTTTTTCAAGAAAAATGAAGTAAGAAATATCACTTGGTCTCAATCACTCCAGTTAAATATTCACACACTGTCGAATGAACGTTTATTATGCAACCTGTAAACCCTTCCAGTTCTTCCTATAACGTCCCCTTTATTTCCTTACATCACGTATATAATTGACGTAAATGATATAGAACACTGACACGATGGAAAAATAGACATTATACTGCATTTGTGTCTATTTTTCCACCACGTGTATAATATCCTATATATATACTGGCTCTCCCTCACCGTCCTGTGTTAATACGACTAGTTAATGATAACAGTCGGACCGAAACATAAACATAAGTTTCTTTCTCCTATATACGGGTTATTTGTGCATTAAATAAATATATTTCGCTACACCCACAGCGTGGCACGCAAAGAGTACCTTACGATTTATCCGGCGTATGTCACACTCCCATATAGGCTGCCTTCCAACCAGCGAACCGGGTGCTAAGGGTTTAAATATAAAATTAGAATACTCGTCGTTACATCAGTATTTTGGTTCATTGAGCAGTCACAGGCGATCCCGTAAAGTGCTGAAGCAATGTGATTCACTTGCGGTCAGCATTTGCCAGACTTGCCTACCTGCTGGTTGTGTACGGTGCTCTCTCTCTCTCTCTCTGGCTTTTGTTTTTTGCCATTCTTGTCACCGTCGTGTGGTACACTTACTATTCAATCTCTGTACATAGTGTACATGTATATATCTAGCAAATTATACCTGAATTTATTTTGCTCCAAAATCCATTACGACCAGGTCACAGGCCATTCATAACCTGTGTTCGTAATACACAGCGTGATCGAACCATCTAAACAGAGCATCTTCCGTTCTTTGAGTAATATGTGTCAGGGAGCATCAAGAGTCTTCATTTTTTTTTTCAGTCTTTATTCTCCGTATAATACTCACAGCCTACGTACGGAGATCACATAAATACGTCATGCCATCGCCTCCTGCTTACTCTTACCAACAACATTCATACACACACATTCATACAAGCTGATCCCTAAGGTAAGATCTGTAGTTAGGCTACAGCTTAGTAGTACCTGTCTAGTGTATATTGTAAAAGCATTACCAGTCCAGTCATTGACTCCACGTACAAAATAACACACACGCACACGCAGACACATAGACAGACAGATAGACACAGACACACACACACACCTGTGTGTGTCTGTGTGTATGCATGTATGTGTGTTTATATTTCAGGTAGAAGGAACACGTGAGTATCATCGGAGGTACAGTAGTGTCACCAGGTCGGTAGAGCACAGGTATATAAACAGAAGTAGTGTCTCCTGGTAGGTAGAGCACAGGTATGTAAACAGAGACAGTGTCTCCTGGTAGGAGCACAGGTATATAAACCGAAATAGTGTCTCCAGGTATGTGGAGCACAGGTATATAGAGACAGGAGAGAAAGTGTACCCTGGTAAATGGAGCACAGGTATATAAACAAAGACAGTCGAAGGAGCAAGTAATGATGTGACACAAGGGGAAAGACTCAGCCACACTCCACTTCCGAGCTGAATACAGCGACCTCTTGACAGTGTTCAGGGGCAAGCAAACTCAATGATAATATCAACAACCATAATTGATAAGAAAAAATGGCATTGCATCTTGCTCGTTATTGAAAAGCCTTGAAACTTCTTAATTAAAAACTCCGGGAGCTCAAATCATCAAAGCATGATATAAAGGCCTTCATTAACGTTTGGAATGAAAAACGCAATTAATTATCCGACGAGTAGTACAGTATTAGCGAGACTCGTTTGCCTTTCTCTTTTTCTCCACCTTTTAAAAACTTTCACTTTTTTTGTCCACCTTTACTCACCTTTCTAACACCACCTTGTTTCGAATTTAGGATTTATAGCAAATCCCTTTCTCTCTCTATCTCTCTCTTTTTCTATTGTCTTTCTCTCTTTCTTTACCTTTTACAGATTTTACTTTTCTTTCCTCTACATCTTTAGTTTACATCTTTTTTCCTGAATTTCTATCATACATTAATTTATTTTCGTATTATTTTTAACAAATTTTCCGAATTTTTCTTATTTAACAAACTTTGAGAATATTTCTCTAGAAAAAGATTTTCAAAATTTCTCTGCTTCAGTCTCTATTTTCCAAATTTCTACCATTAATTCATTTATTTAAGAAAATCTCTCTCTCTCTCTCTTCTCTCTCTCTCTCTCTCTCTCTCTCTCTCTCTCTCTCTCTCTTCTCTCTCTCTCTCTCTCTATATATCTATCTCTTTTCTTCTCTCAGAGCCATCCTAATTACATTACTTCTCTCTGCTCTTCCCTGTATTTCCCTAGAGATGACTCTAGCGTTGCTGCCACCGCAAGATAGTAACGTGTTTGCTTGGTGTTTATGTGTTTGTGCCTGAGTGACTTGTGTTTTATGGCTCAATATTTTGTGATATATATATATATATATATATATATATATATATATATATATATATATATATATATATAT
This sequence comes from Cherax destructor, assembly GCA_009830355.1. NCBI lineage: Eukaryota > Metazoa > Arthropoda > Malacostraca > Decapoda > Parastacidae > Cherax > Cherax destructor. The sequence continues at coordinate 76,938 of WNWK01004344.1, read as the reverse complement.
ATATGTGTGTGTGTGTGTGTGTGTGTGTGGGTGTGTGATTGAATGTTGTCGATAGTGGAAATTCTGTGTTTTTTACAACATCTATTGTATTTGTTGTTTGATATTCTGAGTAACTTTCAGATTCACGTAGATTTTTACTGTTTTTTTACTGTTTTATGTCATTATTATTATTATAATTTTAATTCTTCTTATTATTATTAATATAATTATTATTATTATTATTATTATTATTATTATTATTATTATTATAATTATTATTAGTAGTAGTAGTAGAAGCAGTAGTAGTATTAGTATTAATCTGTTATAAAATACTGAACTCAATGACAATGATTCTATAATGAAACGTTTTCACTCGCCCATAATGATAATTCATCATCTTACAGTGACTTCAGTTTCTGATTTACACGGGATAGAAACCACCCGAATCATGATGAAGAATGAGACATTTGCGCAACATCTGGGAATCTTTATTGATTCTCAAATGCTGAACCCACAAGTGTCTCATTCTTCAACTTGTCTATTTTCAAAACCACTTATCAAACCTGATTCGTGAAGGATATTTGAAGGATCTGGGTGACGCAGCGTCGGCTGACCTGCGCTTGAGAGAAGAGAGTTTGGAACTCAATGGAGTGGGAAGTGAAAACTTTCATAAGTTTTGCAATGTTGCTTAGAGCACTGTTCAGGACAGGTGGGATATTATAGAGCTGGAACAGATGCAGATATTGTTTATCGCTCGAATAGAGCCAATAACACATTTAAATTACTAGGAAAACCCCAGGATCCTTATTATGTAGTTAGTGGAGCGAAGAAGAGAGAGAGAGAGAGAGAGAGAGAGAGAGAGAGAGAGAGAGAGAGAGAAGAGACAGACAGACAGACAGACAGACAGACAGAAATATAGACAGACGGACAGAAAGACAGACAGAACAAGAGAGAGAGAGAGGGGTACAGAGAGAGAGAGAGAGAGAGAGGAGAGAGAGAGAGAGAGAGAGAGAGAGAGAGAGAGAGAGAGAGAGGGTAGAGAGAGATGCCATATACCTACAGGGAAGCCAGTAGACAAATGGGAGAAGTCCAGAAGTGGATCATCTCTAAATGGGAGGCTGATACAAAAAGAAAGCTGTCATGAGGTAGAGTGGGCTCCAAAACCTGGTGGTTCTTGGTCAAGGACAGACAAGGTTATTTGCCTGATGAACTTATTCCACCTCTAAATCGACAGGATGGGACCATCTCTACTAGCAGTCAGAAAAAAGCTGACCTCTTTGCCGAATACTTTGTTGCCAAGATGCAAGTTTCAAATATAACAAGGGACCCTCCTTGGCCAGCTGCAAGAACTGTGTCAAAACAGTCAATGGTGACAATTAGGCAGGAGCAGGTGTATCTTCTTAAATCGCTGGACCCAGAAAAGTCTGTGGGCCCAGACAAGTTGAGCCCAAGATTGCTGAGGAGATGTGCAGACCAGCTAGCAGCACCTCTAACTCGCATCTATCAGCACTGCCTAGTACAGTGTAAATGGTCTTCTCTGTGGAAAGAGGCAAATGTAGTCCCTGTTCACACAAAGAAGAGCAGAGCAGAAATCAGCAACTACAGACCAGTGTCACTCCTGTCAGTCACTGCCAAGATCCTAGAGACAACACTCTCTCGGCAGATGACAGAGTTTTTCGACTACCTCTCACTTCTTTGTGACCGTCAATATGGCTTCAAAAAAAGGTACTCTGATTATCTGATTATCTGTTGTTAAACCTCTTCACTAAGTAGCACCAGTCACTGGATGAATCCAAAGTCAGGTGTGAAGTAGCACTGGACATTGCTGTTGCTTTCGACCGAGTATAGCAATAGGGACTCTTAGCAAAACTGTAAGCACTGAGAATTGCAGGTTCTACACTACGGCTCCTCAGTGATTATCTTCAAGGTAGATCTCTAAGTGTAGTTCTCAATGGGACAGAATCAGCAAGACATCCTACTTGGGCAAGTGTTTCACATTGAAGTGTGCTTGGGCCATTATTATGGAATGTCTACTTCAACATGACTGCGCTCTGACATTTACTTATAAAAGAGAGAGAATATGCCAGCGGCTCTAAGCTACATCAGTCATCAGCTAACAGTATATCAGTTTGAGGAAACCGATGGCAGGTAACATTTACTCCGAGAAAACACAAGTGATGATGGTCATTAGGCACCATAATGGTAATGTGGGAGCAGTAGTAAGTATAAAAGGGAGAGTGTTAGTACCTGGGGATGAAGTTGATATCCTAGGGGTGAAATTTGACTCCAAACTGACCATGAAAAACCATGATGTAAATCTTGCAAATAAGGCTGCCAGGAAGCACCCATCACTTCGACGTATCTCACATCTGCTCGACAGTAGAAGTTTCAAGATTCTGTACGAGGCACAACCACGCTCACACCTTCAGTAAGCTCCATTTTCTTGGATTTCCTGCTCCGCGCTAAAGATTGAGTACAAGAAACCGCCCATTTACCTATTTCAACTACCTAGTAAAGTGATCAGAAAGGCCAATTTCAAGTAGAGAACGGAACAAGTCGGCTCATCTCTCGCCTGGACCCAGCCTGGATTGATTTGTCATTTCAACAGAGCCTTCAACACGAGAGGGATGTGGGTGGCCTTACTGTTATGTATAAGGCCAATATTGTCAACGTACCACACTTGGCTCCACTCCGAGGACAGCGAGAAGTGAGCTTCTACACAACAAGACGGGCAGCAAGAAGCAACTTCACTCTGACTGCACCCTTCTCCAGAACATCGTTATATCTGAGATCATTTATTCCTAGGATGACTCGAGTCTGGAACATGTTCGTGCAGCATAATAACACCAACGAAATAAAGTCATTTGATCAAATGAAATTGCTGGCCCACAGATGGCTCCAACGTCATCCTGTTCTCTATTTATATGTCTCATAACAATAAAAATGAGCTGAGGTAGGTAAGAGGTTTTAGCTTGTAAATAAAGTTAGGAATCCTTAACCTAACCTTATTAAACCCCGAGTAAAAAAAAAAAATATACGCGGAAGGTACTCGTGGGTCTGGTTCCAAATCTACATTCTGCCACAGCAAAGTACTCGAGTGAAAGCTGCGGGAGAAATTGTAAAATTAATCTAGTGCAAAGCAGGGACGGGGGAGGCGGAAAAGGGGGGGGTTCCCGTGAGCACAATTACATAATATGTATTAAACTATTTACCACTCTACCAGAAGACATGAGAAACTGTGACATGCAAAGAGTATGTTACATTTATTCGGCGTATGTACACACTCTCATATAGGCTGCCTCACCAACCAGCGAACCAGGTACTAAGGGTTTGACGATTCAGGGGGCCCCATCGTCAGATCAGTACCTAGGCTCAGCCAATCATAACGTGGGTCTGGCAGTTGCGAAGGTGATGTGGTAGCACTCACGTTTTCACCCTTGTCAGACTCATTCTGCTGCTGGTTGAAGCAAGGTGGTGTCTCTGTCTTTTGGCTTCTATTGTTGCCTTGGCTTACCGTGGCGTGCACTTATATTACCTATTGCTGTACATAGTGTATATAGTGTACATAAATCTGTTTATACTTGGTGAAGGAAAATACAATTTAAAGATTTCAACTATGTTTATTTTGCTCCAAGCTGACTCTTACGACCAGGTTAACAGGCCATGATTACCTGAGTTTGTAATAGAAACACTGCGGGAACAATTGTACCGCCTTGAAGGATCAACCAGGCTATGAAGGATATATCGGTCAGCATGCCGCCAATAGCAACAGCCTGGCTGACCAGGTAGGCATCAGACAAGCCTATGTCATGGACGACCTGAGGGATTAGGAAAACTTCCTAGACATTCGAAGGTACACCATTTTCTTACATCTCCTGTTTATTAAAAAAAAAAATTTCTCATGTTATTCAAGAGTTTTATGTATTTTTTAATGATCTTTCGTGTTTTGTACATAGTTATGTCATGTTTAAAAAATGAATCCAGATGATGATGATGGTGACTCAATTTTACCGAAACGTTGATATATGCATAAAGGTATAAATTAGATTTCTTCAACGCTCTAACCCACAGGACCACGCAATCCTGTCCTGTGGGTTAGAGCGTCAAGGGTTTTCGTTCACCATGAGGCGGGCCAAAGCAGCATGGGTTCGAATCCTTGGCTAGTCGCAGTGTTGTTATTGATCAATACCACTTGTTTATATTATATATATATATATATATATATGCAAAAAGATGACAGTAAACAGGTGATATATATATATATATATATATATGTCGTGCCGATTAGGTAAACCTAGTCAATTAGCAAGAACTCATCTAAAATAAAGTCCTTTCTAAAATTTTCTCTTATACGTTTAAAGATATATTTTTTCATTTATGTTAATGTAAGAATTTATAATTTTGTACCAAGAGAAACTTTGAAAACCTACCTAACCTTATTACAACAAGCGCAATTTAATTTAGCCTAACCCAACTAAATATATTTTAGATACGTTAACATTAATTTAATAATAAACAAGCACAATGAAATATATTTTTTTCTTTAGGTTCAGAATGATTTTTGCGAAATTATTGCATACACAAATTTTCGCTTGTCTTATATGGCAAGAAGAGCGTTGCTATTTAAGCCAAAATCGCAAGTTTTACCTAATCGGCACGACTATATATATATATATATATATATATATGTCGTGCCAAATACGTAAAACTGGTCAATTAGCAAGAACTCATTTAAAATTAAGTCCTTTCTAAAAATTTATCTTATATGTTCAAAGGTATATTGTGTATGTGTGTGTGTACTCACCTAAATGTACTCACCTAATTGTGGTTGCAGAGGTCGAGACTCAGCTCCTGGCCCCGGCTCTTCACTGTGTGTGTGTGTGTGTGTAACTGGAAGGGCATAATGGCTTTGAACTGACAGTCATGCTTTGTTTAAGGTAAACCCATTATGTTGGGTCGCTGCTGCTACCTAATGTAATATGACGTGCTGGCCGACTAGGGGAGGGGGGAGAGGGAGGAAGGGAGGGTAGGGAAGGAGGGAGGGAGAGAGGGAGGGAGGGAGAGAGGGAGGGAGAGAGGCAGGGAGGGAGAGAGGGAGTGCAGCTCTGTGTACAATTCCCACCAGCATATTGGAAGCTACACTGCTTCCGGTCTATAATCAAAAGCAGGACAAGTTAATTAACATCATCTCCCATTCCTATTCTCTTTCCACTTGCACAGACACACAGACACATACATACACACACACATTCACACACACACATACACACACACACACACACATACTCACACACTCACACACACACACACACACATACACACACACATAGGAACACACACACACATACATACACACACATACTAGGCCCAGGCCTAGTGTCTAATCGACATGTGCCTAGGACAAAATAGTAACTAACACATACATACACACACACACATACACACACACACATACACACACACAAATACATACACACACATACACACACACAAAGGCTGCTAAACAAACTAGATACCTCAAAGCCGATGGGGCCCGACATCTCTCCATGGGTCCTGAGAGAGTCAGCAGGGAGCTATGTGTACCACTAACAACAATCTTCAACACATCTATCGAAACAGGGCGACTTCCTGAAGTATGGAAGACAGCAAATGTAGTCCCAATTTTTTAAAAAGGAGACAGACATGAAGCATTAAACTACAGACCAGTGTCACTGACATGTATAGTATGCAAGGTCAGGGAGAAGATTATCAGAAGTTTGGTGGAGCACTTAGAAAGAATTGAGCTTATCAACGACAGCCAGCACGGTTTCAGGGAAGGGAAATCCTGCGTCACAAACCTATTGGAGTTCTATGACAGGTTGACGGCAGTAAGACAAGAGAGAGAGGGGTGGGTAGATTGCATTTTCTTGGACTGTAAGAAGGCGTTTGACACAGTTCCACACAAGAGATTAGTGCAAAAGCTGGAGGACCAGGCAGGGATAACAGGGAAGGCACTACAATGGATCAGGGAATACCTGTCAGGAAGACAACAGCGAGTCATGGTACGTGGCGAGGTGTCAGAGTGGGCGCCTGTAACGAGCGGGGTGCCACAGGGATCAGTCCTAAGACCGGTGCTGTTTCTGGTATTTGTGAACGACATGAGGGAAGGAATAAACCCCGAAATGTCCCTGTTTGCAGATGATGTGAAGTTGACGAGAAGAATTCAATCAGACGAGGACCAGCAGAACTACAGAGGGATCTGGACAGGCTGCAAGCCTGGTCCAGCAATAGGCTCCTGGAGTTCAACCCCACCAAGTGCAAAGTCATGATGATTGGGGAAGGGCAAAGAAGACCACAAACAGACTACAATCTAGGGGGCCAAAGCATACAAACCTCACTCAAGTGAAAGGATCTTGGGGTGAGTAAAACACCGGGCACATCTCCTGGGGCGCACATCAACCAAATAACTGATGCAGCATATGGGCGCCTGGCAAACCTAAGAACAGTATTCCGACATCTTAATAAAGAGTCATTCAGGACCCTGTACACTGTGTACGTTAGGCCCATATTGGAGTATGCAGCGCCAGTTTGGAACCCTCACCTAGCCAAGCGTGTAAAGAAACTAGAGAAAGTGCAAAGATTTGCAACAAGACTAGTCCCGGAGCTAAGGGGTATGTCCTACGAGGAGAGGTTAAGGGAAATCGACCTGACGACACTGGAAGACAGGAGAGATAGGGGGGATATGATAACGACATATAAAATACTGAGACGAATCGACAAGGTGGACAGAGACAGGATGTTCCAGAGATGGGACACAGCAACAATGGGTCACAGTTGGAAGTTGAAGACTCAGATGAACCACAGGGATGTTAGGAAGTATTTATTCAGCCACAGAGTTGTCAGAAAGTGGAATAGTCTGGGAAGTGATGTAGTGGAGGCAGGATCCATACATATCTTCAAGGAGAGGTATGATAAAGCTAGAGCAGGTAGAGTGACCGAGTAGCGGCCAGTGAAGAGGCGGTGCCAGGAGCTGAGTCTCGACCCCTGCAACCACAATTAGGTGAGTACAATTAGGTGATTACACACACACACACACTATATATATATATATATATATATATATATATATATATATATATATATATATATATATCAGTAACAACACTGCGACTAGCGAAGGACTCGAGCCCATGTTGTTTTGGCCCGCCTCATGGTGAGAAAACCACATGACGCTCTAACCCACAGGACCTAATAAATATATATATATATATATATATAATATATATATATATATATATATATATATATATATATATATATATATATATAAATTAACACCACTATGAAAATAGAGGAATTCCAAGCTTTCGTGACTACTCACATTATCATGTTTTCTTTATAGTTCCTTGATAATGTGAGTAGTCACGAAAGCCTTGAATTCCTCTATTTTTTCATATTTGTATATGTTTTACCTTGCATATTATTATATATTTTATATATTATATATATATATATATATATATATATATATATATATATATATATATATACAGGAAATGCTAATAGTTTATTAATAGTTTATGTGGTATTTGTAATATGTATTCATGTTGTAAGTAATCGCAAACAAGCAATCAACAGTGCGCAACAATCATCGGGGAGAATGAGGTTGCTTGAAGCCTTTCGTGTGGCAAATTGCGTATGCCTCTTCAGGAGCAATGCAGTGAGAAGGAAAGGAATGTTAATAATAAAAATAAATAGTGAATTATTATTATTATGTTATTGTTATTTACATAAGTAATCACGACAAAAGCATCGCATCCCTGAAATCTCTCCCTCCACGACCCAAGCCTGAATAGGAACCCTTTTTCAAAAGCTCAACATAAATTCTAAGCTGAGCCCAAGTGCATTCTCTTGTCACATATTGACAAATCTTTGAGCTCATCCCTTGAACCAGGCGAGGAGAGCGCTAAGTGGAATATCCTGTCAATTTTTACCATTTCTTCGAAGCGTTTGTAGAATTGGACATTATTAACGAAGCTATACTCACCGATTTGAGGTTGCAAGGGCTGAGCCTTAGCTCCTGGCCCTACTCTTAACTTGCCACTTGCTAGACTTGTCTTTCCTAGCCTCGTGGGTTATGTCATACCTATTCTTAAAAGTGAGTATTGAATCTACCTTCATTACTCCTTCATACCACTTCTTGACCATCCTGAGGCTGAAGAAATACTTCTTGATATCTCTATTGCAGGAGTCGTGTCGTAGCTCCTTGCCCCGCCTCTTTGCTGCTCCAAGAGCTTTATCGTACCTGTTCTTAAAGCTACGAATGGATCATGCCTACACTACATCACTTTCCAGATTCTTCCACTTCCTGACAACTCTATGACTGAAGAAATACTTCCTAACATCCTTGTGACTCATCTGAGTTTTCAGCTTCCAGTTGTTACCCTTTTTTGCTGTGTCCATCTCTAAAACCTGTCCCTCTCCTCCTTGTCAATTCCTCTCGGTATTTTGCATGTCGTTATCATGTCTACCCTATCCCTCCTGTCTAGTACTGTCATCAAGTTGATTTCCCTTAACCTATCCTCATAGGACATATCCCTTTCGCTCCGGGTCTAGTCTTGCTGCAAACCTTTACATCCCCTCTAATTTCTTAACGTGCTTGAACAGGTGTGGGTTACATACTGATGCTGCATACTCTTATATAGGGCTGACGTACACAGTATACAACAGTGTCTTGAATGACTCCTTACTGAGGTGTCGAAACTCTGTTCTTAGGTTTGCCAGGCGTCCATATGCTGCAGCAGTGTTTTGGTTGATGTGCGCCTTAGGGGATGTACTAGCCTCCACAAGCAGTATATACAGTATTGTAACCACGAACGAGTGGTATTTAATCAATAACAACACTGCTTGTGGAGGCTAGTACACCAAACGGGGAGTAGAATGAAATTAGCTCTGAGGCACCCACACCATCATATGTCCTCCAATCACAATACAACACCTATCTCTGCTGGGTGCGTGATCTTTGTAGGATTTAATGGTCCAGTGGGTTAGAGCGTCGTGAATTTTCGCTCACCATGAGGCGGGCTAAAACAACACGGGTTCGAGTCCCCGGCTAGTCGCAGTGTTGTTAGTGATTAAATACCACTCCTTCGTGGTTACAATAATATATATATATATATATATATATATATATATATATATATATATATATATATATATATATATATATATATATATATATATATATACAGGGAAAGCGATAACAGCCAATTTGCCTGCTCATTCCTAGCTAACCCACAAGAAAAGTAATAAAAGAGCATCATCTCTCGTGGAAGAGAATATATTTATGAAGTCCTCTTGAAAGACTTGAGATCAAAGGCGTCTGCGAAGACTCAAGGATAAAGTTTGCATCATAAATTGACTCTAGTGGGAGAAACTCAATCAACATATCATTATAATCGAGGAATATCGCATGAGTTCTCTTTGCAGCCTCTCCCTGCAAAGAGAACGTCTCTATAATTTACGACAATGGATGTAGCGATGTTAATACTGAGCTAGAAGTTTGTTTTTATGCAGCAGAGAGATTTTAACTCCGTTATCTACGTGGTTCCCAGTTTCCTGTCATGTCGACAGAACGGACTTCTCGGTATTACGTGTTATTTGTTATATGATGTGGTACGTTGGGATTGGTTAACTATGTTAACCAATTACGTGAGGGGGAATATGAGTTGGATACATCTGGCAAGTTGTTGAGAACAAGATTAGATTTTTTAGATTATGTTGTCAGAACGGCAGCTTCATTATGCATCTCAGAGCCATCCTGTGGAGGGTACCACAGGAGCATAGACATACACAGATGGCCGAGGAACTAGGTCCCAAGAGGGTTTACAGTGGTTCACCTGGGTTTATACCTACAGTTTGATCTGTTGCAAGCATTGATCACAGCAATGATGGCAACAGAGACTTGTTGCAGTACTGGTCATAACTTTTGTTGTTGTTGTTGTTGGCGGTGGTGGCGCCGGCGCCGGGCGAGTTGTTGCTTCATCTTAATGCTTCGTGTTACCACTAAAATTTAAAGTTCCATCTCTCACCATTTCACCATCTCCTTTCCTTTATCCTTTTCCCATATCACAGACACCACCCATCATCCTCTTCATCCTTCTCACTTCCCTCCATCCCTAACATCTCCCTCCTTTCCACAGTGCCCCTTTGTCCCGTCCAACCTACCTTCTATCCCTCTACCTCCCTCTACTCATCCCACCTCCCTCTATTCCACCCAGCTCTGTCTATCCCTCCTCCCTTCTTCCTTCCTTCCCTCACCTTCGCTCTTACTCCTGTTGATTTGATTTGTTCTTTTATTAACTCTGCCTTGAGGGCATGAACGTTGTGTTTATTTTCTTTTTACCGTGGAGCCAATTCAATTTCCAAGTATTTTGTGATGAGAGAGAGAGAGAGAGAGAGAGAGAGAGAGAGAGAGAGAGAGAGAGAGAGAGAAGAGAGAGAGAGAGACAGAGACAGAGAGAGAGAGAAATAAAGAGAGAGAGAGAGAGAGACAGAGAGACAGAGAGAGATAGAAATAAAGAGAGAGAGATGAGACACCTGGTGGGATTCGCTGATTGTTGTGGGATGCCTCGTCTTCCTCTCTCTTGGGAAATTATTCACTGTGTCATAAATTGCGATCTTCGTTGTAGTGTGTGTGTGTGTGTGTGTGTGTGTGTGTGTGTGTGAGAGAGAGAGAGAGAGAGACAGAGAAACTGTAGGAACAAGGATAGATAAATGGATGGTTTAATAGAGGGAGGGGGGATTTAGAGAGGGATAGATGGCTGGATCAATAGAGATGTTAGCGAAAGGAAAGAGAGATAGAGGAAGTTAGAAAAGAAGATGATTAAGTAAGAAAAGAGGAAGAGACAGTAATGACGTGAGGTATAGAGAAAGAAAGGGAGAGATAAATTGATGTATGATGAAAAGGAGGGATGAAGGAGAGAAAGAGAGAGAGAGAGAATGGAAAGTTGAGTAATTGTTATTTTTTTAAACTTTTCGTCAAATTTTGTTTCTGACTTTACATTGCCCAATGTTTCTTAGTTTATTAAGCACCTTTTCTGTCCTCTCTCTCTCTCTCTCTCTCTCTCTCTCTCTCTCTCTCTCTCTCTCTCTCTCTCTCTCACTTCACTGCCCGAAGGAGGAGATAGTGTGTACCTTTAGTCTCTGAGGAAATAAGACAGACTGCGGGGAAAAAATAAAGCAGGTAAGTGTGGTCCACAGTGGCCAGCTGTATGACCCACAATGGCCAATTGAAAGATCCACAGTGGCCAGCTGTATGGCCCACCGTTACCAGGTACTGGATCCACCATCGCCCAGGTGAGTGCCTCACCTGTGGCACTTACAGCATAGAAAGAAAGATGAATTTGTATAAATAGATATTTTTGCACCATTATTCTGGAAACATTTCGCCAAGAAGTGGCTTCCTCAGTCCGGTGCAGAGATGAACGGTGAAAGACGAGGAGGAGTTTGAGGTAATCAGTCCCTAAGCCTTGAGTCGATATGATCAGTCCATCAGTCTTTTCTCAAGATTGATGGACTGATCATATCGACTCAAGGTTGAGGGACTGATTACCTCAAACTTCCTCTCATCTTCCACCATTCATCTCTGTATCGGACTGAGGAAACCACTGGTTGGCAAAACTTTTCCACAATAATGGTGCAAAAATATCTAATTCTACAAATTCATCTCTCTTTCTATGCTGTAAGTGCCACAGTTTAAACCCGGATTATCGGGTTTATAACAGATGGGTTTATACCCATCATGGTTTTTAAGTGGTAACTCATTATAAACCTTGCAGGATATTCCATAAAAAATGCGATATCACTCAATAAAGATTCCCAAATGCTGCAAAAATGTCTAATTCTTCAACTTGTCAATTTTCTAAATCATTCATATACATCACAGATATGAAATTGTTCGAAAGGGTGAAGGCTCAATCATACGTCTTCAGAGACGTAGTAATAATGTTGGTATAATTACCGATAATATGTCAGGCGAAAGGACACCTGCGCAACTAATGGGACATTTTACAGTGGCAACGTTTCGCTCTCCGTATATAACGGCTTGACAAAGCTCATGGAGAGCTTAACGTTGCCACAGTAAAATGTGACATTAGTGCCACATTTGTCCATTCACCTTTAGAGAAGTGAACTGTCACCTTCCACGCAGTCAAAAATTGATATATAAGAACTCTGGGACATATTTTTTTTTTTAAACAGAATGCAAAACCCACCTTCACATCCCATGATATGAGCTTTATATATTTTTTTTACAGGATGGAGCGGTAAGCCAGCTGAAGACTTCGCTCACACCACCAAAAGCTCCACTGAGTGAAGCCATCATATGACTAACACCTGCATTAGGGTAAATTTCCATAGTTCTCCCGAGAGACAAAGTACAACCACGTGAAACTTTTTTATAAAGGGTAAAAAAAATATATATTTGGATACTGATGTCGGTGCTTGAGGTAACTCCTCACAGCAACACCGTTCAAAGTTAATGCCAGGACATTATAATCAGTCAGAGCAAAGTGCTTCCATATATTTTATGGCAGAAATGCAAAGCCAGCTTATATAGAGTCTTCAGCCTTGAGTATTTACCATGTATCAACTTTGAAGAGACTGCTGGTGAAGTGTTAGGACTAGATGTTGCTGTATCTAGGTACATGGTGAGGACGTACGTTGTTAAGCTCGCTGTATATGGGTACATGGTGAGGACGTACGTTGTTAAGCTCGCTGTATATGGGTACATGGTGAGGACGTACGTTGTTAAGCTCGCTGTATATGGGTACATGGTGAGGACGTACGTTGTTAAGCTCGCTGTATATGGGTACATGGTGAGGACGTACGTTGTTAAGCTCGCTGTATCTGGGTACATGGTGAGGACGTACGTTGTTAAGCTCGCTGTATCTGGGTACATGGTGAGGACGTACGTTGTTAAGCTCGCTGTATATGGGTACATGGTGAGGACGTACGTTGTTAAGCTCGCTGTATATGGGTACATGGTGAGGACGTACGTTGTTAAGCTCGCTGTATCTGGGTAAATGGTGAGGACGTACGTTGTTAAGCTCGCTATATCTAGGTACATGGTGAGGACGTATGTTGTTAAGCTCGCTATATCTAGGTACATGGTGAGGACGTAGGCTGTTAAGCTCGCAATATCTGGGTACGTGGGAGAACATGGCACAATGCATGGTGATATTCTGCCAGGTCCCATTACTTTTGATGCATCCTGCTCACTAAAAAAAAAAATTTCACCTTCTTCCTCCCTGTTGTGTATATTGTGTCCAGAATTCGTTGGTGTAACCTGACTCTTTGACTCTCTGTTCGTTCCCCTGTACTCACCTAGTTGTGGTTGCAGGGGTCGATTCACAGCTCCTTGTGTGTGTGTGTGTGTGTGTGTGTGTGTGTGTGTGTGTGTGTGTGTGTGTGTGTGTGTGTGTTTAATATCTGCCATCCAAAATTTGAGAAATCAGCAGACGAAGTTAACATAAAATATTACACAGATGCTGATTACTACAAGTTAGAAAAAAAAATACTAATACTTTCAAGAAAAAAAATATACAGACAGATTCAGTGCAATCAAGTTAACTATCTTCAGTGATAAATGATGACGGTGCATTTTACATAATATTCACGGAGATGTGATAAATCTATATGGATCCTCAAGTGCCTGGGTCTACAGAATCAAATAGATGATGCATCCCTTACGGTCATTGTTTTGATAGGGATTCGGAGCTCACTGGCACCAGCCTCACCACACACCAGGAGAGCACAACTTACAAACACACTCGCCCACACACTCCAAATATCACCAAATAAACAAATGGTTTCTATATATAATCAAGACTGCCGGTTTTTGTTGATTCATGCACACGTTTTCTTTGGTTATTTAACCCACTTATTCTCTCTCTCTCTCTCTCTCTCTCTCTCTCTCTCTCTCTCTCTCTCTCTCTCTCTCTCTCTCGCTATTGCCCGTTTGCTTTTTATTCAGTCCTGTTCACACTCTACTTTCCTCTCCTCTGCATCCATCACCATTTACCTTCGTCTGCTATGCCTTTCGCCCCATTTTCTCTCTTTTCTCTCCTGTGTGCATTCAATCTCCATTCCTGTCTCTCAGCTCCGCTCTCTCCCTGCATTTCACTCTCCCTTCTGCCATAAAGCTAGATGTTTTTCGGTCGCTGCACGATCCTAGGAAAGTATCAAGGTATCAGACAACTCCAGTCTCTTGTACTCAACCCAGGCAATAACAGGTATATTACACGGTATGGAATTCATAAGTTTCCAGTGAAGTCAATCAGCGGTTTAGCAGAAAATTCTGCCTTCTTAACCCCTCCTACAAGGCTGAGGAGGCCCAGGAGCTGGAGAACAACACCTTCAAGAGGCCCAGATGATTTAGCTCAAGCCAGAAATCAAACAGTTCCGCAATACAGTGTTACAGTGTACACCGTTACAGTACAATACAATATACTGTTACAGTGCAACAATACACTATTACAGTGTAACACAATACAGTGTTAGTGTAACACAGTACACTGTTACAGTGCAATACAACATAGAGTTACAGTGTAACAGAATACTGTAATAGTGTAACATCAATACACTCTTACAGTACAAGACGATACTCTACTACAGTGTAACGCAATACATTGTTACAGTGTTACACAGTACTCTGTTACAGTGTAACACTATACACTGTTACAGTGTAACAAAATACACTTACACTGCAACACACTACACTATTGCAATGCAACACATTACACTGTTACAGTGTAACACAATCTACTGTTACAGTGTAACACAATTCACCGTTAAAGTGTAACACTACACTCTATTACAGTGTAACACAATACACTGTTACAGTATAACACAATACAGTGCTATAGTGTAACACAATACAGTGTTACAGTGTAACACAATACACTGTTACAGTGTAACACAATACACTGTTACAGTGTAACACAATACACTGTTACAGTGTAACAAAATACACTGTTACAGTGCAACACATTACTCTGTTACAGTGTAAGACATTACTCTCTTACAGTGTAACACAATACTCTGTTACAGAACAATACAATACACTGTTACAGTGCAATATACAGTATACTGTTACAGTGTAACACAATACACCATTACGGACTGACAGGCTCTGAGCCACATCAAGTACCAAATATAATCTCTCACGTATAGTTAAAAGTAATACTAATGAAAAACAAGAGCCAGGATTAGGGGCTCTTCTAAGTTTAGCACTGAAAAAGTTTACGCAGGAATGCTGTGCATACATTTGCATTTGGCTTAATAACAGACCCTGAAAGACATTAACTATCAGACTTGAGCTGAACGTAGTTATTAAACACTAAGAATATTCAGACGAATTACTGAGGAAATATGCTGGGTTGTTTACGTAGATTTCCCCCAAAAAAACCCGATTTTCTTTTCGTATTTCGTATTGCTTGGAATGATTTTTTTTAGGGATGGGGAGTTGGTGAGGAAAGAGGAATTAGATTTCCTGATATATCACGAAGTTTCTCTCCCTCTCTCTCTCCCTCTCTTCTCTCTCTCTCTCTCTCTCTCTCTCTCTCTCTCTCTCTCTCTCTCTCTCGTGAAAAAGATTATCTTGGTAATCAAGTATACATAGAGAGATAGAAACCGATGAACATACACACACGAATAGACAAAAAGACAGAGAAAGTGATAGACAGAGAAAGAGACAGACAGTCAGACAGACATCAAGCAAGAGGGGTTACGCCACAGCTCATCCAAGATTTATATAGTGAAGATCGTAAGCGTTGACAAGTTCGTTCTCTATGTAAATGACGGTACACCTCCGTGGAGGAGGTGAAGGAGAGGATAAAGAAGGAAAAGGAAATCAGTATAGAGAAGAATGAAGAGAGAAGGCGGAGTAGAAATGAAGGAGAAGGAATGGAGAATGAAGAGAAGAATGAATGAAGGAGGATTTACGGAAGAGAAAGAAGTGGTGGTGGTTAAAGAAAGATGAAGAAATAAGGGAGATGTAAGAATGGATAAAAATGTGACGTAGGAATGAAGGAGGTGGAGTAGGAATAGAAAAATAGGAAGTGTTGGAGGCATTAAATAAGCAGAGTAAGAGAGGGAAGAGCAAAGAAATAGAGGAAAAGAAAGAAAAGAGGAGGGGAAGACGCGATTAAAGGTAGGAGAAAGGTCCAAGCCGAAAAAAAACAAGAGGACCAAGAAGTAAAATCAGGAAGAGAATGAGAATAAGTAGGGAAAGAAAGATCAGGGAAGAAGCAGAAGAGGAGAAGGTGGAGCAAAAACTTAAAAAAAATGGAAAAGATGAAGAATATGAGGAGAAGAGAAGAGAGAAAAGAAAAGAAGTAAGAGAAGGAGGAAGAGGAATAGGGGGAGAAGCAGGAAGAGGACAACGGGAAACCAGAGAATAAACAGAAGAGAGAGGGAGGGAAGAAAAGCAGATTACATGGAGAGAGAGAGAGAGAGAGAGAGAGAGAGAGAGAGAGAGAGAGAGAGAGAGAGAGAGAGAGAGAGAGAGAGAGAGAGAAGAGATGGAGAGGCAGAGGAAAAGGAGGAAGTCGGATATGTTGTAGGAGGAAAAGTAAATGTCTAGGAGAAGCAAAGAACACGAGAAGAGGAGGAAAAAGATGTATAAATTTAAATTAAATAATTGAAAATTCATTGTTCTTTGTCTGTCTGTCTTCTCCCTCAGTCTCCCTCCCTTTATCTCTCTGTCTCTCTCTCTCTCTCTCCCTCTCCCTCTCTCTCTCTCTCTCTCTCTCTTCCCCCTGTCTTTCCACTATTCTAAAAAAGTAGAAACACAATCAATTCTCTTGTTGTGCCCCACAACAAGCCGTCAGTTGGGTAAGGTATTGTATACGTAGGAAAAGTCAACTTTTACTTGTAAATACAAGATGTTTCCTACGTCCATGTTGCCGTGTGTGTGTGTGTGTGTGTGTGTGTGTGTGTGTGTGTGTGTGTGTGTGTGTGTGTGTGTGTGAAGCTAGTTTCTAGCTTTTTTTTTGAGAATTTGTAGTAATTACGGAAATGATTAGTTTTTGACCTCCCTCCATTCCTTGATTTACAAACCCAGAGGAGTCAAAAGGTTCATGAAATGTAATCTTAAGCTAACAGTTAAATTTTCTCAAACACAGCCCTCTTCCCCCAAAAATTACTCTTATATTACCATATATATATATATATATATATATATATATATATATATATATATATATATATATATATATATATATATTATGTCTCCGATTAGGTAAAACTTGCGATTTTGGCTTAAATAGCAACGCTCACCTTGCCATATAAGACAAGTGAAAATTTGTGTATGCAATAATTTCGCCAAAATCATTCTGAACATAACAAAAAAAATATATTTCATTTTGTTTGTTTATTATTAAATTATTGTTAACGTATCTAAAATATATTTAGTTGGGTTAGGCTAAATTAAATTGCGCTTGTTATAATAAGGTTAGGTAGGTTTTCAAAGTTTCTCTTTGTACAAAATTATAAATTCTTACATTAACATAAATTAAAAAATATATCTTTAAACGTATAAGAGAAAATTTTAGAAAGGACTTAATTTTAGATGAGTTCTTGCTAATTGACCAGTTTTACCTAATCGGCACGACAAAATATATATATATATATATATATATATATATATATATATATATATATATATATATATATATATATATATATATATATATATATATATAAATGTCTGAAAGATGTCAGTTGGAACGTTTCTTTATAGAAAGCAAATCCTTTACTGCTCTCACTTTTAGTTTGTTAGGTTTGAATCCTACCATTACTGCATCAGCATATAAGAAGAGAATAGAAATGCAGTGGGGATACACATCCATGCTAGGCAGGTCCTTCTCATAAGGAATCATTCCTGCTACTAGATTTCTTTATTCTGCTTTAATATTTGATACGCTTATTAACAAATCTATTACTAAACCGGTACTGTATTTCACCTTCCTTCTAAATCTACCTTTATCTAACTTGAAGCCATTACTTCAAGTTCTTTCTTGATTAGAGGAGAAAACGATATACGAAAGGTAAGCACTTTTGGTACTGGCTTTCTCGTTATTCAGATTTTCGCAAACATCCTGTCAGGCCAGAGACCTGGTCACGCATAGGGGACGGAGTATCGAGCCTCCTGCACTCCTAGGGTGGAGTGGCCTACCTGGGTTTAACACTTCAGGCAATACAAATACCTAATCACTGCCAGTTTTCATCTTTTTTTCCCACACCCAAAAAAATGCGAGGGTAAAATGAAAACCCTTAAGTTCATCGCAAAATGAAATACCCTGTGATATTAAAACAGGAACGTAAACAGTTGTGTAGAAACTGTCCTGTGGAATGCAATTACGAGGAGACGAAAACAAAAATTGGAGAATCGTGGTTGGAGCATTGCAAGAGTCTTGAGGAGGTTGGTGTTGAGCAGGGAGCGACCACAAGTGAAGAAGGATCCAACCAGCTTACGTGGGATGGAATCCTCGTTAAGAGGCTTCTCTCTCACACTTGTGCACACACACACACGCACACACACACACGCACACACACACACACACACACACGCACACACGCACAGATTATTATTGAACTGGCTAGATATTTACACACATGGGCTAGGAATCGAGCAGTTAACTCTAATGGAGCACAGGTGTGCTCCATTAGAGTGCGCCTCGTCACCTCTGTATCACCGACTATAACAAACATGAGACAACAATGGAATTATACAATTGTAGCAGTCCACCTGCATTACGTTGTAAAAAATTATAGTCCTTGAGTTCCACAATGTATATATTGTAAGGCTTTATTATTTATATTATTATTTTGTTATTGTTATTATTATTGATTTTATTATATTACTGTTGCTGTTGTTTTATTATTATTATTATTATAATCACTTTGAACGCTATAGCTGTAGTTGTCGTAGAGCGTCTGGGATATGGGAGGTAGTCAGATTTGACTCAAGGAAGCAAACAGTAGCTCCAATTCCTTGGAACAAGATTCCTTCACCAGCAGTTTTTTTTCGTTCGTATCTTATTAAAAAGATACACAGTGCTTCAACATGTTGATGAATTCTTAATAAGAGAATAATGTTTGTATAATTCTGTATGCCAGTCAATCTGTATTCCCTGTTGACATTTCGTATAATCTCTTGTAATGGACGAACATCTAAAATTATTTATTAATTCAGTCTCAACCCGGGAATAAACGTATAGCGAAATATATACTCTGTCTGAATAAATTTTACCTCTATTGGACTCTCTCTCTCTCTCTCTCTATATATATATATATATATATATATATATATATATATATATATATATATATATATATATATATATATATATATATTATATATATATATATATATATATATATATATATATATATATATAGAGTATAGCTATGAGAAAAAACAGAAACGCGAAATATATATATGAGGCAGAAGACGCACTGGGAACACAAGTTAAAGGACAGGACTTTTTTTTATTATGTAAAGTCAAAGAACGATAATACAGAAGATAAGGAAGTGTATGTCGTTACCAGGAGCCACGACATGAACTGGAGAGCGATGGTAGATGTCAGCAATGTTTGCCAGATGTGCAAACACAATTCTGCATGCATAACTTTCTCCCCATCATATGCCTCCTCTCACCCGAGGGGTCAAGAACAGAAAGACAAATATTACATTATAAATGGTACACGATATTGACAAGTTTATATGGAGGGGTAAAGTTTATGCCACTGATACCCTCGGCCATGGTGGAAGAGTCTCTTAGCCTAAAGGCTGTACAAGTCTCTGGCCTTATTCATTTGCTTTAGGCGAATAGACTTTATCTACCACTGAGGCAGAGGGACTTATCATCTACACCGAACTCTTCAGTGCGTCTACTGTCTCCACGATTGTAATTCATCCCCGTATTCGTTAACACAGACACCTAGGGCTGATGAATATGACATTTGTGCATTATTTGGGTATCTTTATTCTGGAATACTTGTGAAAATTTAAATTAATAAAATATTAAAAAACCTGACTAACTTCAGATGCTTTCTAACCTTCAAAGAAACTATAGAAAAAATTGATTATATGTAAATATAGTTTCAAAGATGGTTGAATGACATCCTTAAGTTGAGATAGTAAACAAAAAGCAAGTCTCCATGTATACAATAATAATAATAATAAGGATATAATAATAATAATAATAATAATAATAATAATAATATTGTTATATTATTATTATTATTATTATTATTATTATTATTATCGTCATAGGTAAACTCTAGTCTTCAGGGTCAGTCAACCACAATGTAAACTAAGTAAATATTATTATGAATATTGCACAGAACGGAATTTTTTTATTTATTATTGTGTGAGGACAATTTACTCGATGCACAATAAGATAACATTTAAAGTTTATTCCATTGTGTATATACTGTACATATTAATGAAAAAAAATCTGTAGCTTAATTAATGATGTCAAATACTTATACTGTTAAGTGTTCTTTGTGTGAAAGTTCACACACACACACACACACACACACACACACACACACACACACATATACACACATACACATACACACAGATGGTATAACAAATAAATGTGAGGAGTGGCATGAAAGAATAAAGGAGACATCCCCAGACATAATAGCACTCACAGAAACGAAACTCACCAGGATGATAACAGATGCAATCTTTCCACCCGGATATCAAATCCTCAGGAAAGATAGAGGGAGCAGAGGGGGAGGAGGAGTTGCACTGCTCATTAAGAACCGGTGGGGATTTGAGGAAGTGGAAGGAATGGATGGAATGGGCGAAAGGGATTTATATCAATGCATAAGAGTACGTAATAAGGCAAATAGATTACTGGGATTTATATCAAGAAGTGTTAGCAACAGAAGTCCAGAGGTTATATTACAGCTTTATACATCATTAGTAATTCATCCGAATTAAATCGGATGAAGATCAGGCAGGACTACAAAGAGACCTGGACAGGCTGCAAGCCTGGTCCATCAACTGGCTCCTCGAATTTAACTCCACCAAATGCAAAGTCATGAAGATCGAGGAAGGGCAAAGAAGACCACAGAGAGAGTATAGGCTAGGTGTCCAAAGACTGCAAATCTCACTCAAGGAAAAGAATCATGGGTGAGTATAATACCGAGCACATCTCCCGAGGCACACATCGACCAAATAACTGCTGCAGCATATTGGCGCTTGGCCAATCTAGGAATAGCTTTCCGACACCTCAGTAAGGAATCGTTCAAGACTCTGTACAACGTGTACGTCAGGCCCATACTGGAGTATGCAGCACCAGTTTGGAACCCACACTTGGCCAAGCACGTCAAGAAATTATAGAAAGTGCAAAGGTTTGCAACAAGACTAGTCCCGGAAATAAGGGGAATGTTCTACGAAGAAAGATTAAGTGAAATCGGCCTGACGACACTGGAGGATAGGAGGGTTAGGGAAGACATGATAACGACATATAAAAAACTGCGAGGAGTTGACAAGGTGGACAAAGACAGGATGTTCCAGAGATGGGACACAGAAACAAGGGGTCACAATTGGAAGCTGAAGATTCAGATGAGTCAAAGGGATGTTTGGAAGTATTCAGTCATAGAGTTGTCAGGAAGTGGAATAGTCTGGGAAGTGACGTAGTGGAGGCAGGAACCATACATAGTTTTAAGACGAGGTTTGATAAAGCTCATGGAGCAGGGAGAGAGAGGACCTAGTAGCGGCCATTGAAGAGGCGGGGCTATGAGCTATGAATCGACCTTTTCAACCACAATTAGGTGAGTACAATTAGGTGATTACACACACGCATGCACGCAATCACGCACACACACCCACAAACACATACATATACACAATCAGCGAAGAGGCGGAGCCAGGAGCTGTGAATCGACCCCAGCAACCACAAATAGGCGATTACATACATACACACACACACACACACGCACACACACCAGTTTGGAACCCACACCTAGCCAAGCACGTGAAAAAGCTCGAGAAGGTGCAAAGGTTTGCAACAAGACTAGTCCCGGAGCTAAGGGGTATGTCCTACGAGGGGAGGTTAAAGGAACTCGACCTGACGACACTTGAGGACAGGAGAGATAGGGGGGATATGATAACAACATATAAGTTACTGAGAGGAATTGACAAAGTGGACAGAGACAGAATGTTCCAGAGATGGGACACAGCAACAAGGGGACACAGTTGGAAGTTGAGGACTCAGATGAATCACAGAGATGTTAGGAAGTATTTCTTCAGTCACAGAGTGGTCGGGAAGTGGAATAGTTTAAGAAGCGATGTAGTCGAGGCAGGCTCCATACATAGCTTTAAGCAGAGGTATGATAAAGCTCATGACGCAGGGAGAGTGACCCAGTAGCGGCCAGTGAAGAGGCGGGGCCAGGAGCTATGAATCGACCCCTGCAACCACAACTAGGTGAGTACAACTAGGTGAGTACACGCGCGCGCGCGTGTAAGGACCTGTTAAATGCTGTTGAAGAGAGAGAGAGAGAGAGAGAGAGAGAGAGAGAGAGAGAGAGAGAGAGAGAGAGAGAGAGAGAGAGAGAGAGAGAGAGGGGCAGTGATTTCATGCAATAGGCAGGGAGATATAACAGCTTTTAGATGTGAAGAAGACACAGATGTGAATGTGGTGGAGGTGCGTGAGGAGTTAGATAAAGCGAAAGGAGGTAAAGCAGTTGGGATTGATGGGATCAAGATAGAAATGTTAAAAGCAGGCGGGGATATAGTTTAAGTGTGTGTTGGTACATTTGTTCAATAAATGCATTGGCAGAGAGCGTGAATATTTCCTTTGAATAAAGGTAAAAAGAGGATAAAAAAGAAATACTCCTGTTTAGTATACCAGTTAAAAGTGTATAGTAAAGATATTTTAAAAGAGTTAAGGGAAAGACGAAGAATATGATCGCAAATATGTTAAACTATATATGATAATTGTACTTGTGTGCACCTGTGCCTGAACAAACTTAATTACCTACTAATCACTAGATTAGGAACTCGAAGCTCCGTCAGGTAAATAACAAAGAACATCTCATTACATTTTAATTCTGAATTATTCCCAGATGTTTCTTTTTCTTAGCTCATCATAAGAGTAATGACAAAGTGAGAGAAAGGTGAAGACAGTGAGAAAGGTGAAGACAGCGGGAAAGGTGAAGACAGCGGGAAAGGTGAAGACAGCGGGAAAGGTGAAGACAGCGGGAGAAAGGTGAAGACAGCGGGAGAAAGGTGAAGACAGCGGGAGAAAGGTGAAGACAGTGAGAAAGGTGAAGACAGCAGGAAAGGTGAAGACAGCGGGAAAGGTGAAGACAGCGGGAAAGGTGAAGACAGCGGGAAAGGTGAAGACAGCAGGAAAGGTGAAGACAGCGGGAAAGGTGAAGACAGCAGGAAAGGTGAAGACAGCAGGAAAGGTGAAGACAGCGGGAAAGGTGAAGACAGCGGGAAAGGTGAAGACAGCAGGAAAGGTGAAGACAGCGGGAAAGGTGAAGACAGTGAGAAAGGTGAAGACAGCAGGAAAGGTGAAGACAGCGGGAAAGGTGAAGACAGCGGGAAAGGTGAAGACAGAGGAAAGGTGAAGACAGCGAAAGGAAAGGAGGATAGACAGCGGGAAAGCAAGTGAAGACAGCAGGAAAGGTGAAGACAGCGGAAAGGTGAAGACAGCGGAAAGGTGAAGACAGCGGAAAGGTGAAGACAGCGGGAAAGGTGAAGACAGCAGGAAAGGTGAAGACAGCGGGAAAGGTGAAGACAGCGGGAAAGGTGAAGACAGCGGAAAGGTGAAGACAGCGGGAAAGGTGAAGACAGCGGGAAAGGTGAAGACAGTGAGAAAGGTGAAGACAGTGAGAAAGGTGAAGACAGCGAGAAAGGTGAAGACAGTGAGAAAGGTGAAGACAGTGAGAAAGGTGAAGACAGTGAGAAAGGTGAAGACAACGGGAAAGGTGAAGACAGCGGGAAAGGTGAAGACAGCGGGAAAGGTGAAGACAGCGGGAAAGGTGAAGACAGCGGAAAGGTGAAGACAGCGGGAAAGGTGAAGACAGGGAAAGGTGAAGACAGGGAAAGGTGAAGACAGCGGGAAAGGTGAAGACAGCGGGAAAGGTGAAGACAGTGAGAAAGGTGAAGACAGTGAGAAAGGTGAAGACAGCGGGAAAGGTGAAGACAGCGGGAAAGGTGAAGACAGCGGAAAGGTGAAGACAGGGAAAGGTGAAGACAGTGGAAAGGTGAAGACAGTGAGAAAGGTGAAGACAGTGGAAAGGTGAAGACAGGAGAAAGGTGAAGACAGGGAAAGGTGAAGACAGCGGAAAGGTGAAGACAACGGGAAAGGTGAAGACAGCAGGAAAGGTGAAGACAGCGGGAAAGGTGAAGACAGCAGGAAAGGTGAAGACAACGGGAAAGGTGAAGACAACGGGAAAGGTGAAGGCAACGGGAAAGGTGAAGACAACGGGAAAGGTGAAGACAGCAGGAAAGGTGAAGACAGCAGGAAAGGTGAAGACAGCAGGAAAGGTGAAAACAGCAGGAAAGGAGTGGATAAGAGTGAATTATTGAAAGCATGGCGTGGGTAACTAGGAGGTGAATGAGGACGAGACGAGTGGTATACCACTCCTGGTTGGGAGTAATGTATATTTTATTTAATCATTAGTTTGATTAGAGGGTTTGCAAGAAAACGCGTCAGATGACGAGTATATTGCAAGTTTTACCACACCAAAGAAAACGGGATTAAAGTATCTCACCAGGTAAACAGAAAACAGTCGATAGATTGTGAAAACAACAACAACAGGTTTCAGCAGATAAAGAATTAAAGGTACACCAAATTTATCTGAGGACAGGACTCACCAGGTGAGGTGTCCGTCCAACATCTCCTTCGTCAGGTGGTTTTCTCTCTGCTGAAGGTCACCTGCGGAGTCTTTCACTTTGGCTTTCTGCTGAAAAGTTCGTCGAAATCGATCTGCAACATTGTTGCCGAATGCAGAATGTGCAACAGTAATAATAATGATATAATGTCTTTATTTCTACAAATACATTTACATGGCATACAGTTCTAGTGTCCCGTGGCCAGGTGGCGAAAGCTCTCGCTTCACACGGTGAGGCGTCCGGGTTCGATTCCCGGTAAGGGTTGAAACATTGGGCATGTTTCCTTACACCGGTTGTCTATGTTCACCCATCGGTATAAAATGGGTACTTGGGTGTTAGTCGACTGGTGTGGGTCGCATCCCGGGATAAAATTGACTTAATTTGTCCGAGATACTCTGCATAACAAGCGGCTTTCTATATAATAGTATATCATTGACGTCAGCTAGGCCTGTATACCTTGTACATGTACTTGTAGAAATAAAGATATTATTATTATTATTAATGACATACTACTAGTATATAGAAAGTCCCTTGTTATGCAGAGCATTTCGGGCAAATTAGATAAATTTTATGCCATGATGAGACCCACACCAGTCGACTAACACCCAGGTACCCATTTTACTGATGGGTGAACAAAGACAACAGGTGTAAGGAAACACGCCCAATGTTTTCACCCTTGCCGAGAATCGAACTACGGACTCCAGAGCGTGTGAAGCGAGAGTTTGGCCTACCAGGCCACGGGCCACCCTATAAGAGCAGTCACTTCACTGACTGTCATTTTCAGTCACTTCACTAACTTCTCCAACTAAACAAATGATTATAAAAATAACCTGAAAAATATTGAGTCTGTTTAAATGAGTTTCTCATATTAATTCTTTTTCTTTATATCAGAGGGTTTTCTATGTTATCTCTATTTCTCTCTCTATTTTTAAGTGGAAGACTAATGTATAATTCATTTTTTACCTTAAGCATTGCTTTTCCATAGAAAAAAATATGATTTCTAATATAATTCCCTTTGCAGCAGTTACTATAAGGCTTCGATTGAGCTGAACTCGTGTAGATTACTCAACAGTTTCGACAAATTTCTTAACCATGTAATTCAGTGTCAGTGTATTCCATAAACAAAATGGCTAGAACTGGGGCGCTGGATTTCCACTGCACTACCGTGCGTCTGCCTCTAAAGTATTTTTCCCCCAAAAATGGTTATAAATCATAACCATAATTTTTAAAGTGGTGGACCGGTAAGCCAGCGGAGGGTTTTCGTCAGATGACCAAAAGCTCCAGCGTTAGTTTAATATCTTTATTATGCAGCCCATACCCATCCTGTGGGCGGTAGTCAAAAGATTACAGAGGTACATAATGGGTCCAGGGACTGGGCCTCAAAGTTTGATAGCTGGGCAAGTTACAAAGGTAATGAACTCAGGTAGATCTGGTCACCATCATGACAAGTTACAAAGGTCCAGCGGTGGGTCATTATATGACTAAGATCACGCATCAAGAAACACTTGTCCAGTTTCCTGACAAACCTAAACTAACCTAACCTAACCTAATCTTACCTAACCTTACTTTAACAGCAAAGACATTGACTATAAAACGGTTACAATTATTTTAATGATTTTGTCTGTGTTGGGAAATCTAGATTAAGGTTTAGCGATACTAGTCTGAGAAAGTCTAAAGGTTATTTTGCCTTAACTATCGTAAAGAATAAGCGCCATAACAAACAAATTTCCTTCTCATTAAGTTTAAGGTATGTACATCCATGTACTCCCATGTACATCCATATATTTGCATGTACTCCCATGCACATTCATGTACATCCTTGTACTCCCATGTACATCCACATATTTCTATGTACTCCCAATGATATACATTAATGAACATGGATGTACCCCATGTACATTAATGTACATGGGGTACATTAATGTACATGGGGTGGAGGTGGAGAAAGGAACAACCTCCAAGGTGAAGGAGGAGAAAGGAACAACCTCCAGGGTGAAGGAGGAGAAAGACAGAACCTCCAGCGTGGAGGATATGACATCCATTCCCCCCCCCACCTATGCCCTCTTTACCTGAGGTGAAGCTGGAGTAGTGGTCAACAGCACTCAGGGTCCCTCAGAGTCCCTCAGGGTCCCTCAGGGTCCCTCATAGCCCCTCAGGGTCCCTCAACACAGAGAAAAATAACTTACACTTTTTTTTTAAATATTTCACTGATGTTTTTTTTTTTTAATATTTGAAGTGCACAATAAAATCTAAGAGATTTGGTATTCTGACTGTGATAAAAATGTAATGTGTGTGTGGGTGTGTGCTCACCTAGTTGTGGTTGCATGGGTCGAGTCACATGTGTGTGTGAATATATACCAAGACTTGAAACATAATAAATAAAAACTCAAATATGTATCTGATTGTTGGAGGTACGAGTTATTGAACTTGTAAATACAGTTTTCTTATCTTCCACTAACTTCCTTTTAACAACTTCTGAATTGTTGGTTCTGTGTAATCCCTGAAGAATACATCCTCTGATGAGCTTAAAGTTTTTAGTGTTGATGCGTTTTTTCTCAGAGCTTCGTCTTTGTATTGGGTTGTGTAACTTTTAATTTCCCATTTTTATTAAACTGTGTTCTGTGAATTAACTGAATATTGTCTCTCCTGGTAAGAGATCAGTGTTTGACTTTATTGTGTTACCCTGTTTTAAAGCTACATAATGTTATCTTTATGGACCCTCAACATCTGTTAGCCCTCACTGTAAAAAAAAAATGTATATTATGTAGTCAAAGTCTCAGTGAAAGTTACTAAAACTCAACCAGTGGTCATCCTTATCGAAAAGTTTGGATTAATTTTGGTCTGAGCAGATCCCAAAATGCAATTTTTTTTAAGGAATTGGGAAAATTGAAGTACTGGTATTGATCAAATAATTTACGAGTTCATTTTATTGGCTTTAAATTTTCAACCTCAGTAACTTGATACAGCAACTTATGGGTGACTTCAAACTTAGTGTTGTTGTACTGTGAAATATTGGTCTCTGTGAGATATCTACAAAATTCCTCCACCGTTTTGTTTTAAGCTTTTAAAGCTGGTGTTTCTCTGTGCAAAGTTTGAATTTGTGGTGGGTTGTGTATGTCCTAATTTCCTAATTTCACTCGTGGATGACTGTAATGAACAGTAATGTCATGGTGTGAGTGATGGTGAAACTGTTTCTTATTCTTCGGGTCACCTTACCTCGGTGGGAGACGCCTGGTGTGTTAAAAAAAATGTAGAATCCTATGGTTAATCACTCAAACGCCACTTCTTCTTTGTACAATGGTTTATTTGGTATCTCAGGGTTGAGGTGCACCTCATTTAGCTCAATGTTACTAAATAGTAATAAACAATAAATAAATAAATACAAGTAAGCTTCTAGCAACACATTCTAGGTAAACACCTAGAATGTGTTGTGAGTTAAAAAAATGTTATCAATATTGATGAACCTCTCCTAACAATAATGCAGGTGTGGGACTGACAAATGTTGAACTGTTAATGCAGGTGTGGGACTGACAAATGTTGCACTGCTAATGCAGGTGTGGGACTGACAAATGTTGCACTGCTAATGCAGGTGTGGGACTGACAAATGTTGCACTGCTAATGCAGGTGTGGGACTGACAAATGTTGCACTGCTAATGCAGGTGTGGGACTGACAAATGTTGCACTGTTAATGCAGGTGTGGGACTGACAAATGTTGCACTGCTCATGCTTAACTGTGCTCTACCCCCCCCCTCCCTCCCCACTCTTATAACTCCCACCTCCCACTTTTTTTTCAATTAACATCATTAGGTACACGGATACCCTTTACTATATACCTGAATACTTCCAGCATGTACGTACTAGAGTTTTTAACACAGATCTAGAAAGGTTTCTTAATACAGGATACAACATTCCAGCAAGACCGGTGTTTCCTAATTCCCCCAGGGCTAATACGCAGGTACCCACTTTTACTTCTGGGTGAACAGGGAGAGTGAGATTGTAAGAAAATATACCCATATGTTTTTACCTGACTATGTTCCTGTATTCTGCTTATTTGCTGTCGTACCATCAGGTAAATTTTATTAGACTTATGAAGATTTCAACTGCCATTTGAGTGCTTTTATCAACCAAATTGGGTTTTAACTCCTAGCAAGTAAACCTTATGGCAGGGCTACTTAACTACTATAAGCAAAGATCCACTTGGACAAGTACCAATGTATACAAAGGTCCGGATACATTTTTTACACGCAATCAAATCCGAGTATAGGTCAGTGTACTCATCATTTTCTATGAACTTCATTTACAGTCCTTGTCTTATATGAAGATAAATAGTGGGAAAAAATAATTTTTACATTATATCGAACAAGTTTTGGATTCTTTTTACTCAAATTGATTTAAATGAGAGTTTACAAACTGAAAAATTAATATATATACTGATTAACAGAATGGTATATAATAAAAATTACACTACAAAAGAGGTGGGCACAGCAAATTAAAATCAAACTTTGCTAAAAAGAAAATGAGAAAACTCCAAATCATACCTTAAATGCACAACCTTTCCCGAAATTCGAAATTGCACCAGAGTGGCCAGACTTCTCAGCCCAAATGCGGCCAAACTCTTTTTCCAAAATGCCAAAAAAGTCAACTTCATCGCACAAGTGATAATTACCAATATGAATTACCATTGAATGGAAGAAAATATCACTATTTAGCTATGTTAGAATACTGTATTCCATTCAGTGTATGCATTCCATTCAGATAGAATAATGTATTAATCCCGCTCTTGTGTGCCACCTGATCCTGAACGTGGTAGCACCTGTTATTTAACTAAGCTTTCTCCTGAAGCCCGCGGTCCAACTACAACATTCAGAAGCTCCGGATTCGGACCGCACCCCGCCAGTTGAGTAACTCAGCCCTGCCTTATGGTTTCCACGTATATTTTTTTTAACTAATATGCTTTCCATGTGATAATTAATGCAAGATGACAACCTTGCACACATCTCAAAATGCTCAAGTTGCAAGTTATGGTCACAATGCACACCTATCAAGGCATGAAGTAAACTTGAAGATATATGGTCAAATTATGTAAACACAAACACAACAGTTGCGAAATCACTTAGGAATGTCTCCTTTGACCACTTTCTACAAAACCACTGTTTAGTTGCGACTCACGAGAGGTAAACAAGGATTCACTGGAAGACACTTGACCGGCAGTATAGCGTACGATCACCCTGCGATGTTACGTTGACACACACTATTGCGACGGTAATGGCGGATCAAGACACTTGTTCCAGTCAGGCCAGAGTCGCTGACGGACACGTTTGACGTAGCCAACCAAATTGGGAAGTTCCTCTGTAAAATAAATATGAATAATTATTTGAGATGACTGACGATGATGAAAGATGAGGAAGTGAAGGAGAGAAAGAGAGAGAGAGAGAGAGAGAGAGAGAGAGAGAGAGAGAGAGAGAGAGAGAGAGAGAGAGAGAGAGAGAAGATACCAAGGCATTACCAGAGAAAACGTTTTCAATTTGGCTCTAGGAAGATAGTAAAAACTAAAAAGATTGATAATATTTAGTTCTGTTTTAACCCAAAAAAAATTAACTTAAGATGTAAAGAGAATAAAAAATTCGAGAACTGTATATGAAAATAAATGGAAAATAAGGATGAAGTATAAGCAAAAGAAAATGAGCCTCGTCAGGAAACACTTGTCCTGTTTCCTGACGAACTTAACCTAACAATACTGCAGGACACAAAGTTCGTCTGCCTACCAGTGACTATGACGTAGAACGGAGACCGTTGGTAGTTGTATACAATGTTTGCCAGATGTGCAAACACAACACAGTCCACCGTGTCAAGCTCCTCCCCCATCAGGTAGCTCCTCTCACCTGGGGACACACATCTTCTTAACTACCTCTTCCACCTGCGAATATTTATATTAATAATGATACCCAAAATGTTCTTTCATAAGGTTACTGAGAGAAGACCTAATCTCCAAGTAGTTAAAATATATATTCGGTCATAGATCCCGGTCCAGCCTTTTTTTTTTATGCTGGTCGCTAATTGGTTCACTCTCTCCTTGCCTCGTATCTTTTTTTAAAGCTGTGCATATATTCATATGTGCGTCACTTACTATAGAGATTAACAATATTCAAAAGAGAATTTAATCCCGTTTTAATTCTGGCAATTGGATTTTCATTTACAAGAGCATTTAAATACTTTTATTTTTGCCTGATCTAACAAACCAGTAATTTAAGTATATTAATTACTCAGCAAAATAATTATATTATCTATATATAATGACTGCCTTCGTTTTTTGGACAGCTCTACACACAGTAAAGTGACCTGCCCAGGTGACTTTCACGAAGAAGAGTGACCTACCCAGGTAATCTAGACATGGTAGAGAGACCTATTTATTGAGGCATTTATTCAACTTTCCATTTCTGAAGTCATATTTATCAGCCTGCCAAGAATACTCACCCCCAACATAATTACCAACAGCCTGACTGGTCAGAGATAGCGCCACTATTATTGGACGAAGGATTCAACTTCCGCCCCTCCTAGCCCTGAATGATCCACACGGGTTTAATGCTTCGCAGAAAAGAAAAAAGAACCCTCACCACGACTCACCCAAAAACTCAGACACGGCCGTCAGGTCCTTCCTGACGATGCTCTGGACCTGGGCAAAGGTATGCCTACCCATACCCTGGTGCCACAGAGTCCGACGCATCCTCCAGCACAGGAAAGGCAGAGCCACACTGACGATGAAGGGAACGTGGCGATGGCACTCGTAGAACCCGGCACCGCAGTCGATGCCATAGCGCCACACTCTGAGTCCCCTGCAACAGGAGAAAGATGACAAGTGTTGTGATCACAGCATAATAATAAAGCTATTGAGGAAAGTAAGTTCAAGAACAACAAAATGTCATTCGTAATAAAGAAGGAAACCCCATGGATGAACCAAAGAGGTCATGATCCCCTCCTTTTTTCCCCACAGGGCTTGAGACAACATAACGACGAGCCTTGTGGAAAAGAGGGAAAGGTCATGACCCCCCTTTGCTCCCCCTTGTTGGAGGTAATTTCTCCGCATAAAGGTGATTAATTCAAAGCCTCGCCAGACGAATGCCAAAGAACATATCCTTAAATTAAGCATTAAAATATTCTTACATGTCTGTGGTCACAGGCGGATCAGTTTCAGGTGAATATCCCAGTAAAACCATTAGATGAGGGGCAGGAAGAGGAATCATTTGACAAAGAACAGATAAAAAACAAGCAATAGGTTTTTGTCAGATAAAGGGGTGATAATCATTATCATATAAAAAGTTAAAGGTTCACTAAATTCACCAGATAAGGTGTTCGTCCATCATGACAGCGAAGGCCCTGGCAATGGCTTGCAGCTCCTTCGTCAGGGAGTTCCTAAGACTGAAGTGCTCAGTGAGGCGCTCCAGGATCAGCTGGGAGTCAGCCAGCTCCTCTCCGTTGAAAGTCACCCACGGAGTCTTGCCCTTCGGCCCGAAAGGCTCATCGAAGTCCAGCTGAAAAGACGATGGTGTTGTTAAGTACAAAGTATTCAGTGGGGGACAAAATTACATTTGGAATAAATTAATTAGTACCTGACTAGCTGGGCTGTGCGGCTGGCAGTAACAGCCTGGCTGATCAGGCACTTATCCACCTTGAGGCCTGGTCATGAACCAGGCCGCGGTGGCGTTGATCCCCGGAATACTCTCCAGGTATACTCCACGTAGTTCCCGACCAGCCACCTATAAGAGGCTGCTTGAATTATATATTTTTTCCTTCATCTTTTTATTTGTCTTATTTCGCTCATAACTCGAGAACGCCTCATCCAATCGGCTTCAAATTTTCAGTGCTTGTATACGGTAACGAGGACCAAATTTCTGAAACAATTGTTGGAGTAACTTCCAAAACCTTCAGTGGCTGAACTTGAAACGTTCTAAAAAGGTGCGAATATTAAAATTGAAATGCACAGGAGAAAATTTGATGATTTTTGTGAAAAACAGCGTGAAATTTTTATTCCCATTAATTCACGTTAAATAAATTTCAGTTTACCTTTTCTGAACGGCTTCAATATTTAATGGCTGATGCATCTTATGGTCAGGATGGTACTCATTAATTTTTTTTTGCGTGCGCACAAATTACACAAAAACTTGGAATTTTTGGAATCTGTTCCATAACTGGAGAAGGACTCATTTGATCGGCCTCAAATTTACATTAGTGTAGTTTTCTTAACACAAGGCTCACGCTTCTATTAGCTAGCATAAGTCCCAGCTTGTCAATTTTATTGTGTAAATAATGTATATTTTATTCAATAATTAAAGAATGTTTCTTCTGGTTGGCTTTAAAATATTATTGACGATGTATTCTATAAAAAAGCTTGTAACCATATTATTCCACAGGTGGTTGTCTTGTCTGGGTTCTCTGGAAAATTTGCATCGATTCTCAGTTGCTAGCTATGTTAATATTCCAGTACAGTAATGGCATTTTGGATCTCAACTGAAGCCTAAATATACATCTCTCAAATTCAGCGTTTTATATTAAGTATTTCTGGGTTTTACCTTATAACTAATTAGTTCTTATGACCCTTATGTTATACAACAAGTTATTTCAACTTAATTACTTTAATATCCATGGAGGATTAGAAGGAAGGAGGCAAAAGACAGGTGTTTCTCCCCTCCACTCGTCTTAAACAAGAAGCGAGCAATTCTCCAAGAGTCTTCTTCAGTGTTGGGCTGGAGTTAAAATTAGTAATCTTTCACAAAAAAACAAGATAGCTCTAGGAAATTTGTAAGATTCTTGTTCAAGAAAATTCAAGGAGAAAACGCGCCTGTTTCGCAAGTGCCTCATTCAATGATACCATTAAGACTTCCACGTCGTTGCAATAGTATTCCTTCATTTGTTTTTCTCTTTTCTGAATATATTTGTAAAATTAGTATTTCTGTTCTAAACAACTCTCGTGATGACAGTCGTATTTCATGGATTTTTACCATGAATCCCAAGGCAGGTGTAATCAACACGCTAATGTCAGTCGTATTTCATGGATTTTTACCATGAATCCCAAGGCAGGTGTAATCAACACGCTAATGTCAGTCGTATTTCATGGATTTTTACCATGAATCCCAAGGCAGGTGTAATCAACACGCTAATGTCAGTCGTATTTCATGGATTTTACCATGAATCCCAAGGCAGGTGTAATCAACACGCTAATGTCAGTCGTATTTCATGGATTTTTACCATGAATCCCAAGGCAGGTGTAATCAACACGCTAATGTCAGTCGTATTTCATGGATTTTTACCATGAATCCCAAGGCAGGTGTAATCAACACGCTAATGTCAGTCGTATTTCATGGATTTTTACCATGAATCCCAAGGCAAGTGTAATCAACACGCTAATGTCAGTCGTATTTCATGGATTTTACCATGAATCCCAAGGCAGGTGTAATCAACACGCTAATGTCAGTCGTATTTCATGGATTTTTACCATGAATCCCAAGGCAGGTGTAATCAACACGCTAATGTCAGTCGTATTTCATGGATTTT
>WNWK01004344.1:0-40000 GCA_009830355.1 Cherax destructor | reverse complement strand
TGACTCCCACCTCTGCCTGCTCGCAATCCCAGTTATTTAGTAGAGAGATGCTACTGTTATTATTATTATAGTATTCTTTATATTGATGAGGTTATTATCAGTTATTAGTTGTACTTTTATTCACATTCCTTTGATGATAAATAAGATTATTTATGATAATTTTATTTGATTTTTAATATTCTTTATTATTAAAATCATATTCATTTCTATTACAATAATTATTAAAAAAAAGTAGGTCAAAAAAGACTTGCCTTCGTTTGGCCTTGGTGATATAAGAGTGAAGCTTCAAGACTCCAAGGAGCAGGACAGCAGCTGTGACGAGAGTCAGAGTACCAAAGCAAAGTCTCAGGGCCCCTATAAGTAAAGCGACAGCAGTGAGGAAAGCTAAGATGCCAGCCCAGTGCCAACCCTCTGACACAGTGACCCTCACTTGGGCTCCAGCTCGCATCCTGAAACAACAAAATATTTAATAACGAGATAATATTTTCAAGAACAGTGATTTACGTTATCAAACGTAAGTTAGGGAATTCTGCATACCACGAGCTGCAGAATTACTCACTCTAATTTTCAGATATAGTTTGTCAATGGCACTCTACTGAAATTTAAAAAGAAATAATAAGGACTCTGATTTCATGCCAATTTATTTGTCTTAAATTATTATTATAATCAAAAAGAAGCGCTAAACCACAGAGGTCATACAGCTATTTGTCTTAAAATGATCTTTAGAAAGCTAGGTTATTGGACAGTGTCACTGATTCTTTTAGTTACCATTACACCATAGACACACTTATAAAAATAATATATAGTGAACAGTGCCACTCATAACCGAATGAAAAGTCCGATTCATTCTTTTAGTGATATAACGCTACAAAAATTTATAAAAATACATATCACCACCCTAGAGGTTACGTCACTACTGGAGGAGATGCCATGTTAGGTATATTTGGATATACCTTGTTAGAAGCAATAAACACATAACTATCTGTATTAAATTATCCCATAAGAACGAGGCTATTTTTCACAGTGACACCCATTTAGTAACTGGCCAGACTTTAACAATTCTAAACTTGACTGACCAGCCCATTTGTAAACACAAGTATTCAACAAGCACGATGATAACACGTCAAGATAAACATTCTGATTAAGTACGTGTTGCATACATATTCTCAGTAATAAAAACAACACTCCGGTGGGGTGGGGGGTCAAAACACCGTTTGTAGTAGTAATAAGACTTACCTGAGAGACTATATGTAAGTCCTCCTACGTCCGACAACGGAGTGAGACTGATTATTCTGAAGCTCAAGGTTGATAGCAAGTGCTGCCCCCACACCCTTTTTCTTCGCTCATGTTTCCTGTACCCTATCCTCTGTTTTTATGATATATATATATATATATATATATATATATATATATATATATATATATATATATATATATATATATATATATATATATATTATTTATACATATATATATACATATATTTATGTGTGTGTGTGTGTGTATGTTGATTGCGCCATCTTGAGATGGTAATTCAAACTTAATAGTAAATCCAACTCTGCTGGGATTTAACCTCTAAAGCTATCATTACTCCTTCACCCATAGTAGAATACTTGACTGTATGCTCATCGCCCTACAGAAATTTCCTTACTTCACGTTGGCAATAAATCACATTGACCTTCCTTGTGTTTTTCTAGGCTAGATCTACATAACTTTCTTTTATTTGCTCATAACATTTGTGTATCTTCAATAATAATGTTAAACAAATGTATGTGATGTAAACAAAACTTAAATAATAGTTTACTAACCATCTTTGTGACGGAATATAACAGATACGAAGTAAGCTTTTTATCCCACACATCGTCGCCATCGTATAGAATAGTGAAGCCGAAGAATGAATCTCTCTCTCTACAGAGGGTTTTTACAATTTTAAGTTTACGGGTCTCTCTCTCTTTTACACATGTTTTACAAAGTTAGGTTCTGGGTCTCTCTCTCTCTCTCTCTCTCTCTCTCTCTCTCTCTCTCTCTCTCTCTCTCTCTCTCTCTCTCTCTCTCTCTCTCTCTCTCTCTCTCTTCCTCTCTTACATACCATGTCTGTATCCAAGAGCAAAGGATTACATTTCAGAAATAATAACAAATAAACCCATCATAATACATCATAAATTAAAAACCATTCAAACTTCCAACGTCACTATTAAGACAAAAGCATGCAAAAATAAACAATAAAGAGAAAGTGACTTTACACACATAAGTAAATACTAGCCAATTACGGCAGTATCAAGAGGTGTCCGGCACCCGTCTCAATCTCCTGATAACCAACCAAGACGAGGAAGGAGGCGGCGTCAGCAACGGCATTTCCTCGTTGTGTTAATTCACCTTCACGTCAGGTAAGCAGATGCTTGGTTCTCTTTTCCGGTTTTGAGCCTTGCATGGCAAGTGTCCGGCAACAAGTGTGTAACTACTACATCGAGTTATGCTCGTCTCGGTATTGCTGTTCACTTTGTCTAATCGTTAAGTGAAGCTTTCAACTGATGAGGTCTGTTTATTACCATCTCTTAAATAGCATTCCAGTTCTATATCGCGTAATATCGTAATATCGTAAGGTATGTAGACCGGAGATGGGTATCTGTGTGTGCATATATTGTGGTGACTTACTGGTAAATGCAGCCTTAATAATGTTATTTATTTAGACAAGGCACTGTAGGTTGAATACTTGGGCATGTAAGAGCAATTCTATAAAACTAAGGCAATAGCTCAAAGTCCTCGGGTACATCCATGAATGAGGATATTGTCCAAGCGCATTGTAAAATAGGAAATTGTTGCAACTGATGATGCATAATTGTTGCATCATCATTAGTCTGTAAATTGCCGATTCATCAAAGAACCTCAACACAGATATACAAATGTTTTATCATTTACAATAGTAATAAAGTATTTAAAGAACTGAGACCTAATAACATGCCAACTAAATTCCTATCGCTGTCAATACAATGCCTGATAAGACTAGTAGGCCAGAGTCGTTCTTATTTTCAAGAAAAATAGTCGTGCCGAATAGGTAAAACTGGTCAATTACCAAGAACTCTTTTAGAATTAAGTCCTTACTAAAATTTTCTCTCATACGTTTAAAGATATATTTTTTCATTTATGTTAATGAAAAAAATAATTTTGTACCAAAAGAACCTTCGAAAACTTACCTAACCTTATTATAACAATAGCAATTTAATTTAGTCTAATCCAAGTAAATATATTTTAGATAAGTTTACAATAATTTAATAATAAACAAACACAAGGAAATATTTTTTTTTTCGTTTGGTTCAGAATGATTTTTGGGAAATTATTGTATGTATACACAAATTTTCACTTGCCCTATTCGGCAAGAAGCGCGTTGCTATTTAAGCCAAATTCTCAAGTTTTACTTATTCGGCACTACATATACTATATATATATATATATACATGTACGTATATATATACACACACATGTATAGAATTGTAATGACAATGGATAAGTGTCACGTACCTTGACTGCTAGCGCACTCAGCTCACACACTGAGGTCCGGTACATCTGAAAACATTAGCAGGTGTTTCCTTAAAACACCTGCTTTCCCTGTTCACCTAGCAGTGAAATAGGTACCTAGGCCAACTGGTGTAGGTCGCGTCGCAAACTGAGGACAAAACTGACCTAATTTGCCCGAAATGCTTTATATAACAAGGGACAACCTATATAGTATGTCACTGATGTGAGCTAGGCCTATATACCTTGTAAGTGTATTATTATTATTATGATTATTATGATTATGATTATTTATGTGTGATTATTATTATTTTTTCAGAATATTTATTATATATAAGCTATCCATCTTATGTTTTCTATGAACGTTGAATGTTAAAAAACGAGTATGTAATTCAGGTTTTATGGTAAACGTAAGAATATTTCAAATTACCAGAAATCATGGAACAATATCTTTATTTTGCGTGTTGTAAATAACTCGTAACTAAATTCAGCCATGCTTTGCTAAACTATTTGTAATAAAAATAAGTCATAACCACATATAAATTACGTTGCAATGCCTTTGTGACTGAATTCACGTCAGCATAAACATCTCAGTTGGTAACGCACTCGCCACACACACACTGAGTGTTCATGGTTCAATCCCGAGCACTGAGGTCGATCACCATGCCCAGCCCTTCTAGGGCAGGGTAGGTGCCAAGGCTGGAGCTTGCTACCATCTGCGGCTCGCAAGTCTGCCCTTCCCGTCAGCCTCCTTGGGGCGGGGAAGGTGGCGGACCAGAGGGGCCTAGCAACTATCTACCTACGTGCTTGTGGGCGAATATAGCTAGGCCTGGGACCAGTTGGTCCCACCGCTGAGGGGTACCCCCTCCCATGGGAGACTTAGGTCTCTGCTACTCCCACGCCAGGGAGCCGGAGCCGGGTCGCCATCTGGTAAAGACCCGGGCCGGGAGAATTCCCGGTGAATCAACACCTCCTCCTCATCCGAGCACTGAGCATGCTTTCAACACCACCTCTTACACCTACTGTCATTGTTCACCTAGGGTGTTAGTCGACTGGTGTGAGTCGCATCCTGGGGGGCGAGACTGAAGGACCACAATGGAAATAAAAGAGATAGCCCTCGATTACTCATTGACTTTCTCGAGTTATCCTGTGTGGCTAACCCTCCGGGTTAAAAAAAAAGAAACGGACAAATCTTATCTCATCTTGCGACCTTCAGCAGATCATAAATTTGTAAATAGTTCATTATCACTGTAATTTGCTTATCATTACAGGATATATATACATCGACAGGTGTATATCTCTGTATATATGCTGAGAGGTTACTTAAATCCCTTCTTTGGTGATCAAAGTATTCTTGCCTGGTGGTGAACTAATGACATGCAGCCTTAATGACCCTCGAGTAGACGATAGGCTTTAAGCTCCTTTAGCGAATTAAGGTCTCTGTAGGACACTTATGTGATTTTTGTGTACTGTGAAAGTCACTGCTACACATAGTACTCACCTGTATGTACTCATGTATATGTGGTGTACTCATGTATATGTCATGCCATGCCTGGAGGCACGGCATGATGCAGCTGGTAGCAGCGTCTTCCACGAATAGTGAGGGTAGTATTCGTCCCTTCTGCGGTTCCAGGACGAGTGCATCATGGCGAGTGAGACTGTGGCGGTGGGAGCAAGGCAGGCTGTGGCGGTGGGAGCAAGGCACTCTTTGGCGGTGGGAGCAAGGGAGTGCGGCAAGCATTCCCTTGCGAGGTACATGCGAGGTGGAATCTGTTGGTTGAAGGGATGCAGGGGTCGAACTCTAGCAGCCACTGCAGTACTGGTCGTAGGAGTTACCATCCTCCACCGCTACGCCGCCAACAAGAGAAGGTGAGCTCTCTCTCTCTCTGGACATAATAATAATAATAATATAATTATTATTATTTTATTTATTAACACATCGGCCTTCTCCCACCAAGGCAGAGTGGCCCGAAAAAGAAAAACTTTCATCATCATTCACTCCATCACTGTCTTACCAGAGGTGCGCTTACACTACAGTTATAAAACTACAACATTAACACCCCTCCTTCAGAGTGCAGACACTGTACTTCCTATCTCCAGGACTCAAGTCAGGCCTGCCGGTTCCCTAACTCCCTTCATAAATGTTACCTTGCTCACACTCCAACAACACATCAATTCCTGAAAACCATTTCTCTTCATTCGCTCCCATCTAACACGCTCAAGCACGCTTGCTGGAAGTAAAAGCCCTCGCACACAAAACCTCCTTTACCCCGTCCCTCCATCCTATCCTAGGCCGACCACTACCCCACCTTCCCTCCATTACAGATTTATACACTCTCGAAGTCATTCTATTTGGTTCTATTCTCTCTACATGTTCGAACCACCTCAGCAACCCCTCCTCAGCACTCTGAATAATAGCTTTGGTAATCCCGCACCTCCTCATTTCGAAACTACGAATTCTCTGCATTATATTCACACCACACATTGCCCTCAGACATAACATCTCCACTGCCTCCAGCCTTCTCCTTGTTGCAACATTCACCATCCATGTTTCACACACATAAAAACATTGGTATAACTATACTCTCATACATTCCCCTCTTTGCTTCCATGGACAAAGTTCTTTGTCTCCACAGACTCCTCAGTGCACCACTCACCATTTTTCCCTCATCAATTCTATGATTCACCACATCTTTCATAGCCCCATCTGCTGACACGTCCTCTCCCAAATATCTGAATACATTCACCTCCTCCATACTCTCTCCCTCCAATCTGATATCCAATCTTGTCACTTATTTTTTTTTTGTTATCCTCATCACCTTACTTTTTCCTATATTCACTTTTAATTTTCCTCTTTTACATACCCTACCACACTCATCCACCAACCTCTGCAACTTCTCTTCAGAATCTCCCAAAAGCACAGTGTCATCAGCAAAGAGCAACTGTGACAACTCCCACTTTGTATTAGATTCATTATCTTTTAACCCCACACCTCTTGCCAACACCCGAGCATTCACTTCTCTTACAACCCCATCTATAAATATATTGAACAACCATGGTGACATCACACATCCTTGTCTAAGGCCTACTTTTACTGGAAAATAATCTCCCTCTCTCTTACTTACTTTAACCTAAGCCTCACTATCCTAGTAAAAACTCTTCACTGCTTTCAGTAACCTTCCTCCTATTCCATATATTTGCAACATCTGCAAATGTATTATTATTATATCAATATTATTATTATTATTATTATTATTATTATTATTATTATTATTATTATTATTATTATTATTATTATTATCATCATCATTTCCTCTAATGCTACATGGTCATGATAATTATGTGGTTACAATGCCACTGAAGTATTTCATCCTGTCATTTTTGTTATTGACTGACTCACAAATAGTAATTCATTTGTAGACTTCCTCTGCTTAACAACATTTGGCTGTTTCAAAAATAGTTCGTTTTCGTCATTAAATCTGCTCTCTCTCTCTCTCTCTCAGGAAGAAGTGGGCTGCTGTGGGTAAGGACGTTGTGGTGGTTCACGCTCTCCCGAAGGCACGGCTCACTCCTAACATCTCTCCCTTCGTCATGAAGCTGGAGACTTATCTCAGACTCGCCAACATCCCCTATGAGGTAAATACGTGTAGCCCACTATTTGTGTATTCATCTCTTTATCTGATTTTTTTTTTTTTTTTTTTTGGGGGGAAGCAAATACAAAATGCTACGGATGGTAGGCTTTGTGTAACCCCCACGGGTAAGTGGCATATAAGGCGTGCTTTTTGTCCCACAAAAAAGTATTGGAAAATCAGTCTGCGCCTTATACGCTCAAGGTTAGGATCAAGGATAGACTTTGGGTTATGCTTTAGCGTATATTAAGAGGGTAATTAGGTCTTGAATATAATTACTGATTTACCGATATG
Organism: Cherax destructor; assembly: GCA_009830355.1. Lineage (NCBI taxonomy): Eukaryota > Metazoa > Arthropoda > Malacostraca > Decapoda > Parastacidae > Cherax > Cherax destructor. Next base: position 32,564 of record WNWK01004344.1, on the reverse strand, counting down.
ATACTTTTGTCGTGCGCCTTATGTATGTCGTGCGGCCGAAAAATACAGTAATTAGATATTAAACTAGTCCTGTATTATTCTCAATGAGAGGAATATCCTCCTCAGCGAAAAATATGTTATGTAAACATTAGCTCTTCTTGTAACCTTTGGAAATGTCCTGTCCATCGCATGATGCAGCTCAAATATGTTTTAATGAAAAGTTCTCTTGGAGTAAACGAACTTAGAAGCAATGGATATCTTTATTAATAAACTCGTCGTAAACAAAGGTATCCTACTGGTCTTTACTTCACTTTATTGTTGTTTATATTTCATTTTCAGGTGGATTACATAGAGCCTCTGGGCCCCAAAGGAAAATGTCCCTGGGTGACCTTCAACGGGCAGGAGCTGGCTGATTCGCAGCTGGTGATTGAGCACCTCGGTCACCACTTCGGCAAGGTCTTCGAGGGTAAACTCCCGCAGGAACAACAGGCTGTGGCGAGGGCGCTGAGCGTCATGATCACTGAACACATGGCTTGGTACGACAACAACTTATTAATTTGCAAATCATTTGAATGGACAGGACGATGCTGTCCAGAGATAAACAGTGGACATTTTATTTATATTTCAGCGTAGTGACCATTCAAGGTATTGGTGCCACCCTCCCCTTCCTCGGATCAAACACGATTACCTCCTATTCCCAGAGGCTTCTTCATGAATATAATAATAATTCAGTACAGTGAGCAAGACTGGTGTAGCAAATCATTTTGTTCTTTATTTTTTTTTAATCTTTGTCCGTTTCCCACCAAGGAAAAAGAAGAAACACTTTCATCATCACTCCCTCCATTACTGTTGCCAGAGTGCAGTCAATGTACTTTCCACCTCCTCATATAGTGTAATATTAAACCACTTCCTCGGTATCTTCGAAGAATATTACTGTCACTTAAGATACTATGCTCGTTACGTGAATTAATCAAGTGATATCAGTCGATACTCAGCGCTTTATTAAGAGGGTAAGGGGAAGCTAGCACCCTCCTCCACCCAAAGCCTAAATTAGACATAGGAGTTTGATCCACTTAAGAATCCCAACCACTAATGCAATACTGGGGAAGAGGGGATGGTGTCTTCTTACCCTCCCCATAAAGAGGAAGAGGGGATTCTGGCTTCTTCTTCTTACCCTCCCCATACAGGGGAAGAGGGGATGCTGGCTTCTTCTTACCCTCCCCATACAGGGGAAGAGGGTATGCTGGCTTCTTCTTCTTACCCTCCCCATACAGGGAAAGAGGGGATGCTGGCTTCTTCTTACCCTCCCGTACAGGGGAAGAGGGGATGCTGGCTTCTTCTTACCATCCCCATACAGGGGAAGAGGGGATGCTGGCTTCTTCTTATCCTCCCGTACAGGGAAAGAGGGGATGCTGGCTTCTTCTTACCCTCCCCATACATGGGAAGAGGGGATGCTGGCTTCTTCTTACCCTCCCCATACATGGGAAGAGGGGATGCTGGCTTCTTCTTACCCTCCCGTACAGGGGAAGAGGGGATGTTGGCTTCTTCTTATCCTCCCCATACAGGGGAAGAGGGGATGCTGGCTTCTTCTACTCTCCCGTACAGGGGAAGAGAGGATGTTGGCTTCTTCTTCTTGCCCTCCCCATACTGGGGAAGAGGGGATGCTGGCTTGATCTTACCCTCCCCATACAGGGGAAGAGGTGATGCTGGCTTCTTCTTACCCTCCTCATGCAGGGGAAGAGGGGATGCTGGCTTCTTCTTACCCTCCCGCACAGGGGAAGAGGGGATGCTGGCTTCTTCTTACCCTCCCGTACAGGGGAAGAGGGGATGCTGGCTTCTTCTTACCCTCCCGTACAGGGGAAGAGGGGATGCTGGCTTCTTCTTACCCTCCCCATGCAGGGGAAGAGGGGATGCTGGCTTCTTCTTACCCTCCCCATACAAACTTGCTTACCAATTAGTCTCACTCGATTAATTCATTAACTTAATATATATAATCTCTGTTCAAAGTAATATTCGTTCATGATAATGGGGAGGTTAATATAAAACTATATATTGAATATAATGATTTATTACACTAACGATAAATATATTTTATGAATACAAGTTTAACAGATTCAATTATTTATTGGTTATGAACGCCTCATAGTAGACCACTTTGAATGTTCCCTTAAACTCAAAGAGGACTTCAGGCCTTCTTCTCTCTCTCTCTCTCTCTCTCTCTCTCTCTCTCTCTCTCTCTCTCTCTCTCTCTCTCTCTCTCTCTCTCTCTCTCTCTCTCTCGGTTGGTAGCTAACTCAGGTCACACACTAAGAGTCCAGGGTTTGATATCCGGTACGGGTGAAAATATTGGGCGTGGTACCTTACACCTGCTGTCTATGTTTACCTAGCAGTAAGTAGGTACCTGGGTATTAGTCGACTAGTGTGGGTCGCATCCTGGGGGTGGAGGGGGGGGGGGTTAGTATACATTAAATAGGGCTACGCTTTGAAATGAGCTGAAGTAGAATAACAGCTCTTAGCCTGTTAAACTGAGGCTGAGTCCCAGCATTCCTAGGTTACCCCACCTAGCTTTCTTCCCCTGAGGTAGAAGACACATGTGAGCCTCTTCATTCTCGCACCTGCCTCCTCTTCCCCACCTTGCAAACTCAAGTGGGCGGCTGAGCTGCAGCCCAACGTCTCTTAGTGTACCATTTAGATCCATCTTGTAAAAAGTAAACGTGGAATTTGTTTCCATACATTGCGAACTTTTCTACTTATACTTATTACCTCACTTATACTTATTGAACTTCTCACCCTTTAAGGTGAAGGTTATGAGGTCTTGATCCAAAGAATAGGAGCTGCCCTCCTATTCCTGGGAAGAAAAGTGATTAGCACCCAATCCCCCAAGAGCTGCATGACCTCCAGATGGAGGTCATGCAGTCATGGAGGTCATGGCCTGACCTTAACGTCACTTGGCATGACATGGCCACTTCACATGACATGACCACCTCACATGACATGACCACCTCAAATGATGTCACCTACAAACTTCTTTTCCTTTTGTCCTGAAGGTCTTACGTCTACCTGGGGTTGTTATAAGGCTGGTGAAGACGTTTGATCGGAAAAAACAGGAGGAGCTGACCTCTTTCTTGGGTCAAGCTTAATTAACCTCCCCCAACTGCCCATTGCGCTGAATGACCCGTACTGGTTTAGCGCTTTCCAATCAATATTTAAAAAAAATCAATTCTAAGGGTTATTAGTGTCATAGAAATCTTCCTATATATATTTTTTGGCAATATACTATCTGACCTTACATGAACCTGGTTAATACTGCCTGACGACCCTGGTCGACCCTGGTTCCCCCCATATGACTCTGGTTGACCCTGCATGACTCTGACTATGCATGACTGACTGAATCTGCATAACCTTGGCTGTCCCTGCATGACTCTGCATGACCCTGGCTGCCCCTGAATGACTCTGGTTAACCCAGCGTAACCTTGATTGAACCTGGCCAACTTCGGGTGACTCTGCCTGACCAAGGTTTATCCTCGCTGGCCCTGGCTAACCCAGAACGACTCTGCACTTGCCCTTCACTTGCTTACCCTCTAACCCTTCCCGACACTATCTGACTTTCCTAACCTCCAGGGGACTCCGTCAGTGGCGCGTCATGCAAGACCGTGGACGGGCACTCCTGCAGAGCATGGGTCCCCTGCCCTGCATCTTTAGGTTCCTCTTCCCACTCATCCGTCGCAGCATGATGAAGTCCGTGATAGCCCAGGGCATGGGAAGGCACACTGACGCTGAGGTGGATCGTATGGTCAAGCAGGACCTCGCTGCTCTCTCCGCTTATTTGGGTAAAGTATGACACTGGAGCAAAAGGTAGGAAAGAGAGGAGGGGGAAGAAACGACTGTTTTATGTCTCGATACATCATCACAGAAGTACTGATCAATGATGACGATTTTAAAATATGAATATATATATATATATATATATATATATATATATATATATATATATATATATATATATATATATACACTAATATCAATACAGTATTCTACAGATGCACACTATCATCGTCATTATCTGAAATAATATTCCTCTCATTATACGCTTGCACTCTTCTGAAGTACCTCTTTACATTGTCAATGCAGGAGACAAGAGCTTCATGATGGGGGAGGACCCTTGTGAGGTGGACTGCACCGCCTTCGGCTTCATCTCCCAGATCATGTTTAACTACCCAGGCTCGCCCTATGTCTTCATGCTCAACGGTGAGGCTTAAATCCTCGCCTTTCCTTCAAGGAGGATTGTCTTCCTTTTACAGGAGCTGTTTGACTATTAAGGGTTTAGCAATTTTTTCATGAACGTAATTAAAATAGGCTAAACAAAAAAAGGAAAGATAATGTGTGTGTGTATCTGAAAGAGTGAGTGAGAGAGAGAGAGAGAGAGAGAGAGAGAGAGAGAGAGAGAGAGAGAGAGAGAGAGAGAGAGAGAAAGATAGAGAACAAACTAAGGCTAAATCTTTGCTGTTTTATTACAGACGACTTCCAAAACCTTCGGAAGTACCAGCAGCGCCTCCAGCAGCGTCTGTGGCCAGACTGGGACGACAGGTGTCTTAACCCTCCCCCAGTAACCCATGAATAAGCAGGAGCAGGTGGCCACAATGTTAGATGTTAACAGAAGGTGGCCACAATGTTAGATGTTAATAGAAGGTGGCCACAATGTTAGATGTTAACAGAAGGTGGCCACAATGTTAGATGTAAACAGAAATAGGTAACAACAATGCTAGACGTTAACAGAAACAGGTGGCCATAGTGTTACACGTCAACAGAAACAGGTGGTCACTATGCTAAATGCAGGAAGAAGTGAACAAGAACATGTAGTTACAATGACTGGAGCAAACATAAACAGGTGGCCACAATGCCAAGAGTAAACAAGAACAGATGGCCTCACCGGCAGAACAAATGGAACGAAACAAACATCCGGTTTCAAAAACCCATAACGCAAAAATAATCATTTCAAAGAATTTAAACGCCCGCTTTACCCAAGGCATTATTTTTTCCCACCCAAACCTTTTCCAGTCTTTCCAACTTTTGTGGGGAAAAAAACCATTTTTGATTAAATTTATTTTTTTTCTAAACAGGGTCCTCGTCAAACTTTATTTCGTTTTGTTTTTTGATAAAAAATTTAACATACCTTTTTTTGCCTAAATTACTATATTTTTACAAAATTTTATCTTTTTTGTTATTATTAATATTTTTATCCTTGGGGTTAGATCCTTTGATCTTTGATAAACAGGAACCGTTTGATCAAAAAATAAAGCTATTCCTTCCTTATCAGATCAATTTTTAAATAAAAATAAGATTGTTTAACAAATATTAAATTGTAAAGTCTGTATTTCCTTTTACTTAAACATTATTTTTTAATAACATTTGGCATTTTAATTGTTCCTTATTAATGTTTAATTTCTTATTCTTTTACATTATGTTATTTCCTTTTGCTTTTCTACTTTTGCTTTTTTTAAATTATTTTGCATTAACATTATGTTCCATTTTCAGAACTTCCCTTTTTCAAAAGGTTTATTATAAATTTGAATGGTGGAATAACTTTCATTTCAATCGGTCACAACCCTTCCCACCCCCTTTCCATTGGGTTTGATCTTCCCCTGGTCTTTAATAACAAATTGAATCCTCAATTATTGTTTTGAAATTTGTCTTTAACAAGTTTACGTTTTATTACTGAATTTTTTTCTATTCCCAAAGGGTGGATATGATTTAAAAAAATTTTCCGGGGAAAAATTCCTCCCTCTTTTTTTCTCATTTCCAATTTAACAATCTCTTAACTTTTCAATTTTTTTTTAATATGTTTTAAATGATTCTAATTTTTTCAATTTTAAAAATTCTTCTTTTTTTCACTTTTAGGGGGCCCAGGATAAATTAATAGACAAGTATTTTTCCATTGATCCTTAGTTAAATTTTGGCATCAAATTGAAAGGTAAAATAAGTTCATTTCCAAAACTTTTCCAAGCCCCCCTTTTCCCAGAAAAAATGGAAACTCAAGAAAACTCTTTTAAAATTGGGAAATATAAAAAGGCTTTCCCCTTCATCCCACCATTTGTTTTCCAAGTTTTGGAAATTTTTAATAAAATAATTCTTCCATTCTAACTCAAAAATTCCATTTATCTTCCATGTTATACCGGGATGAGAGACCAAAGAAAAAATTTAATCCAAATTTTAACCGGACTTATTTCAGGATAACCACCAAAAAATTTTTGGGTTTCCCCTGGGTTTTGCCCTTCCAAATTAAAAAATTCACCTTTACTGTTTTAATCCTCTGTAAATTGGGGTAAAAATATTAATTAAGTTTAATTTTCCCATTTTTATTTTTGTTAATTCCCTGGATACCAGAAAATTCGGATTTTTCCGTCAAATATTAAAAATTAGCTTAAAACATTTTAATAAACTTACAAAATGAATTAATAAATTCAGTCAAAAAATACTCATTGATTTTTTTATTTTTGTACTTTAAAACCATTTTTTTTTTTTTAAATCTTTTTTTTAATATTTTTAATAATTTTAGTGGGTTAAGTTGTTTGTTATTAAAAACCCTTTTCTTTCTGGGATGCCACTTTCTTTTCCTTATTGCTAACCAGATTGGAATTTTCCCTATTCAAACTTTCCCAAAGAAGGCGGGTTTTGGAAGCTAGAAAATTCAACTTTGAAGGGGTATATGCAAGGTTATCCCCGGAACAATGTCGCCGATGATCAGACCAACGAATGGATGCTAGTCGAATCTGAAGGGGCAAAAAAGCTGAAGTTGAAGAAGGTCCAGGAGACTGCTGTGAAAACCAGCAACTCTTTCTCCTTGTTATCAGACGAATGTGAAACATCCCAGAGACCATCCAAAAGGCCGTCGAACGTCATGCACCCGCCAGTCGGGGGTAAGAACATTGTTTTAGTTGGGGATAGTCAGATTAAGTTTATGGATAGGGAATTTTTTGTCTTAAGGATGGGAATAGGAGGCAGAGGGTGTGTTATCCTGGGGCTGGGATGAAGGATATTGTTAGCCGTCGGGGCGACATCATGAGATGTAATGGGAACAATCCTTTCGCCCCGGTCTGGGGGGGGAAGGGGATGTTGGCAGACGTAGGAGTGAGGGCTGATTGCATATGGCCCAGCAATGAGGGGAATTAGGGAAGAAGGGGGGGAAAATTGTCTTGTGGTTTTTGCCAAGGAGGGGTTGGAAATGAATGGTTGTCCAGGGCAATTGGTGTCAATTGCTGGCTGGACAAATCCAAGGAAAATGCAGTAACATTCATTGACAACTGGGCCCTCTTCTATGGCAGAAATACATGTATGCCAGGGATGGGGTTCACTTATCTAGGTCTGGGGTGGGGGCATGGCAACTGCAGTGGAGGGAGCTGTTAGGGCTTTAAACTAAAAAAAAGTTAGTGGTTTTTGGGTTGGAGGGGAAAACAGTGAAGTCCCAGTGTAGTAATGTTATAAATTCTAGGGGAACTAGTAATAGGCAGGAATAAGGTGGATATTGGAAAGCCAGTGGCACTAGGTACAAGGACAGTAATAGGTATAAAGGGAAAAACAGAAATGAGCAGGAAGGGGTAAAAGAAAGGAGGGTCTTTAAGTGTATATTCACCAATAGTCGTAGTGGGAATAAGATGGGAGTTGAGAGTAGTTGCAAGTACAGGTAATATTGTTTTTGCAATAATAAAACATGGTTTAATATGAAAAATTGGGATTTGGAATTCACATTAAAGGGTTTAAATTGTTCCAAGTAGACAGAAGTATCGGGAAGGGGGTGGGGTAGCACTCTATGTCCGTGATCATTTAAATTTTGTATAAAAATGGGTAAAAGTCTGAATTAACACATACAGAGTCTGTCTGGATAGAATTTTCAGAGGGCATGAAAAATTGATTTTAGGTGTGATATACCGTCCCCCAAACTTAAAATTAGGGCCAAGGAATTTACTATGGGAGGAAATTGTTAAGGACAATGCCGATAACGTGTTATTCTGGGTGACTTCAACTTTAGCCCAATTGTTGGATTTTTGACTGGAATTTGAATCTCGATTTCTTAAGTAGTTCAAGATTGTTTTTGAAGCAGTTTGTGCCCAGAACCTCAAGGGGAAATAATCTGCTTGACTTAGTTCTGGCAAACAAGGAAACCCTTGTTAAAATTTAGAAATTACAGAGGAACTCGGCGCAAGCGACCACAAATAAGAACATAAGAACATAAGAAAGGGGAACACTGCAGCAGGCCTGTTGGCCCATTCTGGCAGGTCCTTACATTCCATCCCACCAACAGAATATTTGTTCAACCTAATTTTTCAATGCTACCCAAAAAATAAACTTTGATAATTTTATTTACTCATGTGCAATTCCCTCAAATCCAACCCCTTTCACTCTGAATTTATCCAACCAAATTTAAAACTACCCAAAATTCCTTCTTCAAAAAAACCCTACTAGGCAGGCTTTCCATTCATCAACCCTATTTCCAAAAAAATACTTTCCTATATCCTTTCTAAATCTAAACTTTTTCCTTGAATCCATTATTGGGGTTCTCTCTTGAAGATTCCCTCCAAAACCCCTTTGTTAATACCATTTTCCCTTTATACCTCGTTTATTCTCCCCTCATTTTTACGTCTTACAAGTGAAAATTTGGGTCTTCAATCTTTCTTCCCTAAGGAAGATTTCCAATGCTATGTATTAATTTAGTCATTCCCCGCTAATGTTTTTAACGAATTTATGTCCATTCTGTAATATGGAGACCAGAACTGAGCTGCGTAATCTAGGTGAGGCCTTCTAATGATGTATAAAGCTTAATATAATCTGGACTTCTGTTGCTAAACTTCTTATTAAATCCAGTAATCTTTGCCTTTAAATAAGCAGGCATTGCTGTCTTGGTTTAAGGTTGCTGGCCCACCATCACCCCAAGTCCTTCTCCCAATCTGTATGGCTAAGTTCTACGTTATTTAACTTATAAGTGCTTGGGTTTGGGGCCCCCCAGGGTTTAGAACTTTGCATTTATCCATTTTAACTGTCTCCATTTTCCCGACCAGGAATTGAGTTTGTCTAAATCCTCCTGTAGTTCACTGACATTCGTCTGAATCGATTATCCACCTATCTTCGTGTCATCCTTTCTATATCATAAATTCCCCAAAAAAGGCATTTTTATATTTAAACAACAACGGGCCCCCAAAAACCTCCCTGAGGAACGCCACTTGTTACAGATCCCCCTCCATTTACCCCATTTATACCCCCCGCCCTTTGGGGGGCCAGCTCGATCCAGACAACACTTTTTCCCCCCAAAGCCTGACACCCTTTCTTTAACAGTCTCTGATTTGGGACTCTATCCAAAAACCCTTTCAAAAAACCCAAAAAAACGATATCGAATTCTTTTTTTATTATCAACTGCCTCAAAACCCCCCGGTTCAAATTAGTTAGGGGGAAAAAAACCCCTGGTGAATCCATGCTGGTATCATTAATCAAATTTGCCTTGGGGGTTTTTTTTTCATATTCGACTCTTTTCCTACAATTGATTTGTTTTTGGGGGGGAATTTGATATAAGACTTTCCCCCTTTTTTTAAAAAAGGAATTAATTGCCATCTTCCCTATCCGGCACTACACCTTTTTTAAGGGAAAAGGGTTAAAAAAAGTTGTTGGGGGTTCCCGGGTTTTTTTTTCTTTCCCAAAAAACCCCAAAAAAAAACCCCCTTTGGGGCCTGGCGATTTATTTTGCTTAAAAAAGGGCTATCTGTTTAAAACCTTTTTTGCTAGTGACTGTGATACTACATAATTTATCTTCTTCAGGCCCACTAAAATACCAAAATTTTTGGGATATTATTAATGTCTTCCTGAGTGAAAACCGAGGAAAAAAATAATTTTTAAAAAAAAGAGCACATTTCATTCTCTTTGTCAGTAAGATCCCCTAATTTTTTTTAAAGGGGGGTTTTCTTATCCTAACTTTTGTTCTATACACCTGAAGGGAAAATTTATAGTGGGGAAAAACTCAGTAACGGTTAAAATTTTCGTTTAAACCCCCGTTACAATGGACTTGAAACACTTTATCTGTGGACTGGGGTAATGAAGACCCCATAAAATGACAGTTTTTTGAACACAAACCCCTCCCCCAAAAAACATTTATCCCATATAAAGAAATTAGATAAAAAAAAAAAGCCCCAAAAAAGGATGAATAAGGGCCCCAAAAATCTTTTAGGGTAGAAAAAAAATTTATGGGGATCAAAAGGTGGGGTCATCTTACGAATCAGTATATTGACATTAAAAGGGACTTTAAAAAAGGGGAAAAAAACTGGGGGGACTACAAAATTTAAAAATTTTCTGGGGGTTCGAAAACAAACCCCAAAAGGGTTTTCCCCGGTGTATGAACAAAAGTTAGAATAAGAAAAAGGTCCCCAAAAAAAATTTTTTGGGGGGTTTTTTTCACAAAAAAGGAAAAAAAAGTATATTTTTTTTTTTTTTCTCTTTATGGGGAAAACCCTTTTTAAAAATTTAAAAAAATTAAAAAGGGAAAGGGGCCCGAAAAAAATTTTCTTTTTTTTCCCCGTTTACTTGAAAAATTTTTATCAAACGAAAAGGTTTTAAAAAAATAAAAAAACCCCCAAAAAATTTTTTAAAAAAAGGGGTTTTTGGGGAATCGGAAAAAATCTTTGCCCCCCTTTTTAAATTTTTAACCTCTTTCAAAAAAGGGGGTGTGTCTATCGGGGAAATCTAATTAACCTTTTTTAAAAAGGGCAAATCTTTAAAAACCCCTTTTAAGAAGGCATTTTTTGGGGCCCCTTTTGGGGCCCCAAAAAAATTCCCGCCCCAAAAAAATCTTCAATTTTTAAAATTTTTAAATCGATTATAGCTTTTTAAAAAAAAAAGCCATTTGATAGGCATAATTTGATTAATGATACTCAACATGGACCCCCGGGGGGTTTTTTCCCCAAACTTTTTTAAAATTTTTTTTTAGAAAGGGCCCAAAGGGGGTTTATCATGAAAAAAATTCGATTTTTTTTTTGGTTTTGTAAGGTTTTATAAGTACCACATCAGAGGCTGTTAAAAAATTTTGGCCCCCTTTCCCCCGGGGTTTTGGGGAAAAAAAATTTTCATGGATCGATCATGGCTCACCAAAGGAAAAAAGGTGTGTTTGGGGGTTTTAAAAAAGAAATGAGATCTGTAACAAGTGGCGTTCCAAAGGGGGGGTTTGGGGCCTTTATTTTTTAAATAAATGACCTTTGGGGAAATTTGGGGGTTGCTGTTTTTAAAATAAAAAAAGAAACTTTAGGCCTGTCAAACTTTGGGAGGATTTAGAAAACTCAATTCCGGGTCAAAAAAAAAAGGGAAAGCGTTTAATGTGTAAATCAAAAAGAAAACCCCCTCCCTACCACAATAATGTTGAACTCCCCGCCGTCAGAATGCGGGATCGGGGAATAACGCAACCAAAACCCAAGTCAAATCCCCAAACTAAAAATAAAAAATGTTTGGGGATATAAAAAATGAACAAAAAGGGGGGGCCCGCTTATTCGTTTTAAAACTTTTGGGTTGGAAACGGGCCCGGGGCTCCAAAAGAATGGTTTTAAAAAAATTAAAAACGGGGGCAAAAAAAAAAAGTTAATTATGGCTTTAAAAAATTTTCCGGGATGGGGAAAATTAAAAAATTACTTTCCCCAAAAATTTTTTCGGGTATAAAGGGGAAGATGGTATTAAAAAAGGGGGTATAAATAAGGTTTTGGGGGAAAATTTTCCGGAGGGAACCAAAAATGGTTTAAAAAATTTGGAAAAAAATTTAGTTTTTAAAGGAAGGTTGGAAAAAATTTTTTTTTAAATTTTGGTTGGAAAATTCAAGGGGGGTTGGGTTTATACTCCCGAGTTTTAAAAATTTCAAAGCTTTTTCGGGGAAATTTAAAAAGGGGGTTCATTTTTCTGTTTTGGGGTATTTAAGGGTTTTCCTTGGAGGCCCTTTCCCCCTTTCCCCCCCCTTTTTTCTTTTTTTTATTATTATTCTACCTCGCTCATTTCAAACCTTTTCCCCCCTAAAATTACTACCCCCCCCCCAAAAAAGGGACCCCAGAGTCCCCTCCCCCGGTACCTACTTACTGCTGGTGAACAATGCGAAATGTTCTCTAATTTTTCTCCCAAAACAACAAATAAACGGAAAAATACAAATTTTCCTGTAAAATCTTGTAGCCTGAATATAAGGAAAAGAAATAGTGCATTACCTTTTTTTTTTAAACAACTGAAGACGGGAATGCATAAAATCAATAGTTTATTGGTTCACCCCAAAATGGGGGTTTTTTTTTTAAAAAAACAGATTTTAAAAAAAGTCAAATTTTGAAATTTGTGATTTTTTTTTTTCCCATTTCTTTTGATTAACAATAAGCAAGGGGAAAATTTTATTCTTTATTATTAATCCGGGGCCCGAAAAATTACGAAATTTAAAAATGTCATTTAATGTTGCTTTTTTCCCCCGGGGGGTTTTGGTTCCCCCCACGGATCCCCCCCCCTTTCTTCCAGCATCTCCCTAGGTAATCTACATATCTCCTTTTATGATAATTTTGTATATTTTGGGGAAACCTCCTGAATAAACATTACCCCGGGGAATTCTTTTCCGTTTTTGGGGTCATCAGCAGGTCCCTTTTTCCCCTATTCTATATAAAAATTAAGTAAACAAAAATTATTTTCACTGTCATATTCTATCAGGGGATGGGAAATACAGGTTTTTAAAAAATAATCAATCTGGATGATTGTTGTTGAAATCAGTAATGCTAGGCCAGGTGCTCGGGTGAATGTGTGCCAAAACTTAAAAAAAAAGGGTTTTCTCCCAAATTGTGGTTGCAGGGGTCGTTCCCTTCCCCCTTTGCCCCACCCCCACTGATCCTCTTGGTCCTCTCCCCGCTCCATTTTTTTATCCTTTTCCTTCTTGAGTTATGTTGGTACCTGTCTCCCCCCTCCTTTCCGAATTCCACTTCCTGCAACTCTATGGCTGAAAAACCTTTTTTTGGAATCGGCTTCCTTAAAAAATTTTGCCCCCCTTTTTGCTGTGCCCCAAATTTTGGGAACACCCTGCTTTCCCCCCGTCGTTCCTCTTATTTTTTTTCCTTATCATTTTTCCCAATTCCCCCCTGTTTGTGAAAAAGGGCATTCTCTTAACCCTCCTCGTAGGGACATCCCCGTTATCTCGTTGAAAACCCCCTTTTTCTATTTTTGGGGGGTTTGGGGGGGGGTTCCCCAAACGGGTTTCTCTCCCAAAATGGGGGTGACGTCCGGTGTACAGGGCTGGGAACGCTCCTTACTGAGATGCCCAGAATGCTTTCTTAGTTTCCCTTTAGTCCCCAATATGCTGCGCAGTTTTTTGGGTTGGGTATGCGCCTCGGGAAATTTGCTCGGCATTTTTGCACTTTAAAAAGACCCTTTTTCCTCAGTAAATTTTTTGTAGTTTTTGGGCCCCTTTCCCCTAGACTGTCTCTGTGGGGGGTTTTTTTCCCCTTTCCCTGCTCTTCATGACTTTCCACTTGATGGGAATGAACTCCAGAAGCCAGTTGCTGGACCAGGCCTGCACCCGTAAAATCTCTCTGTAGTCCGCTTTCCCCCTTGAAAATTCCCCAAAAAATTTCATCGTCCAACTGAAAAAGGGGGACACTTCTGCCCCCATTAATTCTGTAAATGTCATTCCATATCCCCGGGAGAAGGTCCGGACGGCCCCTTTGGAACCCCGCTCGCCCGGCGCCTTTGACACCCCCATCACGTACCATGACTCCCCGCTGCCTTCCCATCAGGTTCTGATCCCTGCAGCTCCTTCCCTTTTTAGCTGCCTGCTTCTTCAGCCTTTTCACTAGTCTCTTGTGTGGAACCGTGTCAAAAACCTTCATACAGTCCAAGAAAACACCCCAAAAAACCCCCCTCTTTCTCTCTCTCTTATCTTGCTGCTGTCCCTTGTCATAAAGGGCTCTATTGGTTTTTCACACAAAGGGTTTCCCATCTCGAAACCGTGCTAGTTGTCATATAAGCTCATTCCTTTTTAGGTGGTCACCACTCTTTCATAAAAATCTTCTCCATGACTTTGCATTTCAATACATGTCAGGGCACTGGTCTGTGGGGTTTTAAAGCTGCACGTCTTCCCTTTTTTTTAAAAATTGGGACAATTTTTCTGTGTTCCCTACTTAGGTTATCGACCTGTTTCAATAGATGTGCTGAAGATTGTTTTATTTGGGACACAGAGCCCTTTTGCTTTCCCCCTCTCGGGGCCCCCCGGGGGGGAAAATTTTTCCCGGGGCCCCCTCGCCTCTTCAACTCCTCCTCCGGTTGTATGTATCGTGTCCAGCACTTGTTGGTGTTCCCCTCTCCGTCTTTCTGGGGTTTTTCCTGTCTCCCTGTGAATACTTCTTTGAATCTCATGTTGGCCCCCCAAAACTTAAAAGGGGGCCTTTTAAAAATCCCCTTTCCCTTCCCCACCTGTTTCCGGTTTTTGTTTTTTTTTCCTTCCTGATGGGCCCCTTCAGCTTGGTGTTTTTTTTCGCTATGTTTTTCTTTTGTCGTTGGGGTCCCCCTTTGGGCATATTTTTCTTGCTCTTCGACTACCCCTTCTTTTTTGGGGCCCCCTGGCCAGATTTTCCCAGTCGTTTTTTTGGGTAAAAACACCAGCAACCAAGAGATTTGCACTACCACAGGGGGCCCCCCGGGCATTTAATCAGTGTGTCAACCAACTTTTTTGGCCTCCTGCTATTCTGTGGTGGGGTTTTACATCCCAAAGCAATCCCCCCTTTGGGGGCCCCCAGTCTAATATTTTTAAAAAAGTCCTTTGCTTCTCATCTTCCCCCTTTTCCCCGCTCCTCAAAAACCCCTTGGTTTTTTATGAGCAGTGCCCTCCTCCCCCCCTTGTTTAAGGGCTTTCCTCAGGATCTGATATCCAGTTGGAAAGATGGCATTTTTTATTCTTGGGGGAAAAAGGTTTCTTTGGGGCTATGATTCTTGATTCCCCCTTTTTTTTTTTTTTGTGCCCTCTTCCCCCTTATTCTTATCATCACGTTGGGGTACCCCCCCCTTTAGTTTCCCTCCACCCACTGTAATCTGGGGGGGGGTTGTGGGGGTTGGGGGTTTGGGGGAAAAATGTTCTGCCAATTTTATTTTTGGATGCGTCCCAAACTTTATAGGGAATTTTTCCAAGTAATTAGTCGGGGAAAAAAATTTTTTTTAAAAAAAAAGAGTTTGGTGTTTGGTTTTATCATCTATATTTATGTGGATGATTGTCATTTTTGGTTTTTGTTATGCAATCAGTAAAAGTATTCCCGTCCACCGGGCATGGCATCAGCTCACAACTGAAAGGTCGGGGTTGAACCCTGGGTGGTGGACATGTGAAAATCTCCTAATATCTGCTTCCTTGCTCCTGCAGAAAGTAGGTATGGAATCATTAAAGGGTCATGGGCCGCAGCCTGAAATAAGCCCCCCGCCTGACTTTTTAAGGATTATCCTGCGTTAATCCCCCACCGGGTTAATTCCCAAATGGTTTTATTTGGGTATCTTCTTAACCTCTTTCAAGGCTTAAAACAACACACACCGGGCCCCGGGGGGGCGGGGGATAACAGGAAGGCCCCAATGGATCGGGGATACCTGAGGAAGACGCAGCGAGTCATGGTTCGTGGCGAGGTCTAAGTGGGCCCCTTGAGTTGGGTTCCACAAGGGTCAGTCCTGGACCGGAGCTTTTTTTGGTATTTTAACGAATGACAAGGGAAAATTCGAAGTGTCCCGGGGCTGATTTAAGTTGATGAAAATTCAATCGGACGGGGCCACAGAACTACAAAGGGATTTTGGGCAGGCTGCAGGGTTTGGGCAGAATGGGCCCCGGGTTCAACCCCACCAAGTGCAAAGTCTTGAAGATTGGGGAAAGGGCAAGAAGCCGCAAGGGGTTCAGTCTAGAGGGCCGGACTACAAACCTCCTAAAGGAAAAAAATCTTGGGGTGATATAACACCCGCCAAAATCCTGAGGCAATCAACCAAATAACTGTGCAGATCGGGCGCCTGAAACCTAAGAACAGCATTTCGACATCTTTAAGGTCGATCAGAACCCTGTACGTTGAACTGGAGTATACAGCACCAGTTTGGAACCCACACCTACCGGAGGGGAAAAACTGAAAAGTGCAAGGTTTGCCAAACTGCCCCGGCTGGGGGTATGTCCTACGAGGAGAGATTGGAAATCGTTTTGACGACACGGGGGACAGGAGAGGGGAGGACATGATAACGACATATAAAATACTGGGGGAATTGACAAGGGGACAGAGACAGAATGTTAATTGGGACACAGCAACAGGGGACACATTTGGGGTTAAAGACCAAAAAATCCCGGGGATGTTAAATTTCTTCAGCCCAAAATGGTAGGGAATAGCGGGGGAAGCGATGTAGTGGAGGGATCCATTCATGCGAAAAAGGGGTTTGGAAAGGCTTGGAAGAGGGGTGCCCCAGTGGGGGCCGTAAAGGGGGGGGAGACCTCAACCCTTGAAACCCTAGGTGGTACAAAAAAGGAAGTTGAAATAGCTCAGGGTTTTTCGAGTTCCAATCAACACATGTTCGGGTTTGTTTGAAAAAATGAGTGGGAAGCCCGGTAGATTTTTAGAGGAACGCCTGCTAGAATAAGGTAAACAGCGCCGGACCGTGCAAAGTGCCAAAAAAAAAGGGGGATATTAAAACAATAGAAAATATCAAAATAAAGCCCTAAGCAACCCCAACATTACCTGAAGTATACCCGGGGGGTGTTTCGTGGGTCAATGCCTCCCCGGGCCCCGTCCATGACCAGGATTCGTGGTGGGGCGATCAACCAGGCTGGACTGCTGGCCCAGCTTTTAAGCCCTCTTGAAGACAGCTGGGGGAAAAACCCCTTTTGCGTGTTGGGAGGCAGTTTAACAATCTTTGGGGCCCCCGCCTTATTGTTTGCCCCTTGTGTACTCAAACCCCTGCTTTCATTGGGGGTGTTGCCCATTTTGATTCCTTTCTTTTTAGGGGGTGATTTCCGTGTGCAGATTTGGACTGTCCCCCTAGAATCGTTAGTAATTTAGGTGTTTTTTTTTACATGCAGTTTAATTCCCCGTATATTTCAGGTCCAATTTATCCTGCCCTTAAAAAAAGGAACAGTTAGTGTACAGCAGTACTCCAACCTAAAGAGAACAATGAGTTAAAAAAATCACTGGTTTGGAGGCATCGAGTTGAAGGTTCTCTTTATCCATCCTATCTTTTTCCCTAGCAGATAACAGAACATTGTTGTAATCTTTAAAATTAAGTTTCCCTTGACAATATCCCCCCTGCCCCTTCATATTGTTATCTATCTTTGTGGGGGGAATTTTTTTTATTCATTCATTTTTATTCCTATTTTCCATGGAGTAGTTGTTTGTGTTCATTGAAACTTAACTTTTTTTCGGGCCCTTTAAAAAGCCGGGTTAATGCCCATTTAGAGATTTGCATTGTCCTCAACTGAATGGCACTGTCTAAATTCTGCTATCGTATTCGTAAATAATCACTAACATGTCGTCAGACTCCAAACATTTCATATCAAAGCCCTTTAAATATTCTAAACAAAAGTATCGCATCTATCAATAAAACCCGCATTTTGGGTTTAAAAAAGAAAATGGGTTACCAAGAGGCAAAAGGGAAAAGTCCATATTCAGAGGCTGCCCCCCTAACTCTTGGGGAAACCTGGTTTTTTCCGGAATAGGGGAATACTATATATATATATATATATATATATATATATATATATATATATATATATATATATATATATATATATATATATATATATATATATATATATATATATATATATATATATATATATATATATATATATATATATATATATATATATATATATATATATATATATATATATATATATATATATATATATATATATATATATAATATATATATATATATATATATATATATATATATATATATATATTTTATATATATATATATAATATATATATATATATATATATATATATATATATATATATATATATATATATATATATAAAAATATTTTAAGTTGAATTAAAAAAAAAAAAATAAAGGGGAAACATATATTTGTGGTTTTCTAATTTTTTTAATTCAAAAAATTTTAAAATCTTCCGGGCACTAATCCTATTTTCAAATAATTTTTAAAAACCCTTAAAATTTTATGCCTTCACCATTTAAATTTTACATATATTTATACATATATTTATAAAATATTTATATATATATATATATATATATATATATATATATATATATATATATATATATATATATATATATATAAAATACTCAAAAATTTTTAAAAAAAAAGGGGAAAATAAAAAATTTAAGGGGCCATTTTTTAAATTTTTTTAATTTTTAAAAAAAAAATATCTGGCGCACTAATCAACTGATTTATCAAATAATTTTTTAAAACCTTTACAGAATTTTATGCCTTTACCATGTAAATTTTTCAAATTCCCTTCCCATTAAATAAATTTTTTCCCAAAAACCTAAATGAAAAAAATACTATAAAATTAATATGTTTGGTCCTTGTCTTCCATGGAAGTCTTTATGACATTGCATTAGTCTATCTAAACATTGATATTGCTATTGTTGGCGTTAGTGTTTTACTAGGCTCGGCTCTGTTTTTTTTACTAGGCTGGGTCTAGTTTCGTTTGACTAGGGCCTCAGTTTTTGTTTGACTGGGGTTTTTTTCGTTTGACTAGGCTCGTCTCATTTTTTTTGACAGACTCGGGTCTAGTTTCGGACCCGGCTCTAGTTTTGTTTGACTAGGCTCGGCTCTAGTTTTGTTTGACTAGGCTCGGCTCTAGTTTTGTTTGACTAGGCTCGGCTCTGTTTTGTTTGACTAGGCTCGGCTCTAGTTTTGTTTGACTACCGGCTCTAGTTTTGTTTGACTACGCACACTACATATGTACACGATTACTTTAA
Source organism: Cherax destructor (assembly GCA_009830355.1). Lineage (NCBI taxonomy): Eukaryota > Metazoa > Arthropoda > Malacostraca > Decapoda > Parastacidae > Cherax > Cherax destructor. Next base: position 13,646 of record WNWK01004344.1, on the reverse strand, counting down.
CTGTATACATGTGGATATACATATATGCATATACAGTCAAATAATAATAACAACAACAGCAACAACAACAACAACAACAACAACAATAATAATAATAATAATAATAATAATAATAATAATAATAATAATAATAAAAAAAATATAATCTTTAAAACACAAATATTAATATTCGGGTTTTCAAAATCAATTTCGGTCGATCCCCCAAATTTAATTAATTCTTGTTATTCAGAAAAGTGGCAGAGAAGCGTGTGCCAGCGACATAATTTACATTGCAGTGAAACCTTTATCTGGTGTTATGTTCGTTATTTGGATAATATCTCTGTGCCACTAAAAACACGAACTCCCGTTTAGAACGCCCCTGATTCATTGTTTTTTTTGGGTTATAAATGTGATTAAAGAGGGCGCATTAAAAGTCCATTTTTTCCATGATTAAATTTTTTTTTACCCCATAGCAAATTCAACCAAAATGGGATGATCGTAAAGGAAAAAATCACCATTGTTCATACAATAGCTGTATTCTTTTGTTATGTTTAATTTATGTTGATGTTTGTATTTTGAATAATGAAGAAGCCTACTACGTAAGTGAAACGTTACAGTTGACAGTAAATATTCCCAACTTGTCTGTAATTTATATAATTTTTATAATTCAATAAATAAATATCTATTTTTGGTGTTCCTGGTGAGAATATTTTTAAACTGCTTCGTGTGTTGGTATTAGTGTAGCAATTTTTCATTTACAATGTGCCTTTAAATGTTCTTCCCTCCCAGTGGGATTATCTACATGAATCTCACATATGTCCTGCAAAATGTTTAACTAACTGATTAACACTATCTAACGAAGGAAATATAATAAGTAATTGTGGTGCTTAAATCTCCTTATGCTTTATGTTGTCCTATTAAAACACTGTTAAGGTTCTTGGTGGTCCTCAGTGCTCTCTGGGGGTCCTAAAGGGCCCCTAGTGGTCCCGGCTCTCTGGTTCCCCACATGCTCTCTGGTGGTCCACAGTGCTCTCGGATCCTACAGTGTTTTCTGGTGGTCCTCAGTGTCTCTGAGTCCACAGTCTCTGTTTTTCCTACAGTGCCCCCTGGGAGTCCCCAAGCCTCTGGTGGTCCCCGTGTTTTGGGGGTCCACAGTGCTCTCGGTCCACAGTGTTCTTTGTCTAAGTGCCCCTGGAATCACATGTTTCTGGTAGCAAGTGTTCTGGGGGTCCACAGTGCCTTTTGGTCCCAGTGCCCTCTGGTTGCCTGGGGCTCTCTGGTAGTCCACCGCTTCTGGGGGTCCCACAGTGTTCGGGGTCCCACAGTGTTCTTGGTCCACAGTTTCTGGTTTTCCCATGCTTCTGGTAGTCCCGTGTTTCTGGGGTCCATGCCTCTGGGGGTCCCCCCGTGCCTCTGGGGGTCCCACAGTGCCTCTGGTGGTCCTACAGTGCTTCTGGTGGTCCTCGTGCTTCTGGTTGTCCCTCAGTGCTCTCTGGTGGTCCCAAAAGTGCTCTTGGTGGGCCCCACAGTGCTTCTGGTTGTCCACAGTGCTCTCTGGTGGTCTACAGTGCTCTCTGGTGGTCCCCCAGTGTTCTGGTGGTCCCACATGCTCTCTGGTTGTCCTACCGTGCCTCTGGTTCCCCCAGTTCTCTGGGGTCCCATGTCTCTGGGTCCTACAGTGCTCTCTGGTGGTCCTACAGTGCTCTCTGGTGGTCCTACAGTGCTTCTGGTGGTCCTACAGTGCTTCTGGTGGTCCACAGTGCTTTTGGGTAGTCCTACAGTGCTCTCTGGTGGTCCACAGGCTCTCTGAGTCCTACATTGCTCTTTTGGTGGTCCACAGTGCTTCTCTGGAGTCCTACAACGTCTCTGGTGGTCCTACAGTGCTCCCCTGGGGGTCCACAGTCTCTCGGGAGTCCAGTGCTCTCTGAGTCCTACAGTGCTTCTGGTCCACAGTGCTTTTCTGGTAGTCCTACAAACGCTTTTGGTCCCTACAGTGCTCTCTGGGGGTCCTCAGTGCTCCTGGTGGCCCTACAGTGCTCTCTGGGGGTCCTAAGTGCCCCTTTGGTCCACAGTGTTCGGGTGGCCCAGTGTCTCTGGTGGCCCCACATGCCTCTGGTGGTCCATAGTGCCTTGGCCCCGTCCTCTGGATCCTACAGTGCTTTTGGGGTCCACAGTGCTCTCCTGGGGGTCCCTTGCCCCCCTCTTTGGTCCACAGTGCTTTTGGGGTTCCTACATTTCCTCTGGGCCCCACAGTGTTCTTGGTCCTACAGTGCCCTGGTGGCCCCACAGTGCTCTCTGGTGGTCCCATTTCTTCGGGTGGTCCTACAGTGCCTCTGGTGGTCCTACAGTGCTCTCTGGTGGCCCTACAGTGCTCTTGGTTCCAGAGACAATATGGGTTTTTCCTTGGCACAAAATTCATACTTTTTTTATGTTTTTAATTTAGTCATTTTTCCGTGAGACCTGTGCAGGTCACTGTTAAATAGACGGGAATTACGTGACTTTTTCCCCTCCCCAACCTATTTTTTCAACACACCCATTTTTTTCCCCGTTCCATTGTAATTTTAGGGTCATGTTTTGTTTTTTCAAATCTATTCCATTGCATAATTCGGGGCCGTAGTTTTGGTGTTTAATGTATAAGCTCTGATGCATTTCTGGTATGTGTATGTTTATTTTTTATTCATCAACCCAGTCTAAATTCAGGGCTAAAAAATTTACGTCAATAATTATTCTATTTTGATAATATCTTCCCTTTGGGTTTCCGGGACCAACTCTCCACATTTTATATTCTCGAAATACTGAAATAATTAATTATTATATGGTATATTTTTTATATTCAGTGTTTTTTTTTAATCACAGGATAAAAGAGGGTTTTTTTCCCCCTCAGCTTTATATGCTGGGTTTTTTTTTTCCCCCGTTTCAGGATTAAAGTATTTTTATTTGGTTTAAAAAAGTTATGAACCCTTCATGACCAGATGTAATTAATAGGTTTTTAAACCCCCATTAACAAACCCAAAAACCCTGAGCTCGGGCCGAGATTAAATGAAATTTAACTGGATTAAGCATGTAAATTATATTGAATGCATTGCTTGAAAATGGGGAGGGTTTACCCTCTTCGAAGTTTTTAAAAAAGGGGAATGGGCCCTCTCAAAACAATAGTAAAAGTTCCAAAAGCAAAGGGCGATTGATGAACAACATTAAAAAAGGGTGAGGGAAAAATTTTAACTGGCACAACATATCGCTCTGTGTGAGTAATGGGCTCAGAAGGCTAAAAGCTGTCCCAGAAAAAGTTTTTTCTGCATCCTGAACCTTTTTTTTCCCGGGTTGGTACTCGTTGTCGAAGCGGAGGTCGAGCCCAATCAACCACCCGACTCGACTTTCTATAAACCAATTTACAGTCTTTTGGGTTCTATCCCAATATCTGAACCTTTTTACGCGCTCCCCCATCTTTCCTCACCCAGACCATTCTGCTTCCTAATTCCCAAAAGCTGAAACTAAAATTTTTTATTCCACCATTAGCTTCTTGTCCCCGAACATATATGAAACACATACATTAATAACCCCCAGTCAAAATCTCTGAATATTTTTTTAATGTTCATTCTCTTCTGGTCATAAAATGCCGGTAATGGAGGGAGATTGATCCCGGGAAGGGTAGAGTTGCTCTAGTTCCCTTGGGCAGAGGCCCCACCATCGCTATGACTCAGATAGTTTTAGCCCAGAGTTCGGTAAAAAATTAATGATTTTAAAGTCCCTTCAAATTTTGTTCACTAATCTCCTTTATGGAAAGGCCCACCATTTCCCTCTTCTGGGGCGTAAGTCAATTATTTCTAATCAGGTGGAAGAGAGAGAGAGACAGAGACAGGGCAGACAGAGACAGACAGAGACAGACAGACAGACAGAGACAGACACAGAACCCAAAGAGTGAGAGACAGGGGCAGAGAGGGCGTAGCGAGAAATACAGTCAGTTGACTAAAAGAAATCGCTGGCCCACAGATGGCTTAACTTCATCCTGTTCCTATTCGTAACAATATAAAGACGTGGTAGCAGCTTGTAAATAAAGGTATGAACTCTTAACCTAACCTACAAAAACGACTACCTGATATGTACTGACATATGTAAACAAGCAAATATATATGAAACAGATTGACTTATAATTGTTAACAGCAATTCAGGGGTAGTTAACAACCACTGACAAAGTAATCAGGCCTCCCACACATACAAAATATTTTTAATTATATTTATCATACGAAAATTTCACCTCAATGCGAAAACATTATTGAGGTTTATTTATTTTTGAAAAAGTTTTCAAGAAGCGAAACTGGCAATTTATTTTGAAACAAATGCATTATGTTTGAATCCTTACGCGCATGGATCGGTAACTGCACTCGTCACTGAAACATTGTAATTCATACGCATCTATGGAACAGTGATTCACAAAGGATGAATATATACACGAATTTCATGCCGTATTATCTCCGTTGTTGGAGATATTCACCCCTGTTAGTCTCTGACGCAGTGTCCAAGTAGTGCGTGGGGGAAAGATATTACTTCTCCGACATTCGTCGCCCAGCTCTCGCCGCAGCATAGGTTGTCTGGTGCTGGCCTCTGGTGGTGACAGCAGGGCCTTGGATATTTTCACTACAAAAATGGCGACGGCGTTCAGACGGAGGATAAACACTATTATGTGTGTTGAGTTGGTAAAAGGGGCTGTGTACCCTTCGACGGCAGCTGTTATCTTGCCCCGTTCTACGAGACGTTTATAGTTAGATAATGAGGACATCATGGATTGCGCTCAATGGGGTAGAATCTTCGTGAAACTGTCGTCCACGGCGTTTATGAGGTGGTGGAGAAATATGAGGAAGTATGCATCACTATCAATGCTACCTTGGAAGTGAAACTCAAAGATGTTTCTAAGCACTATACATATGTCAAAATTCGTAATTTGCCCGTTCGAAGCGGATGGGCAAGACATCAGGCGTGTTTCAAGTTAATAGGTCATCCACTATGCAGCGATGGGACGATGGACTGGAAGAATCTATGAGGGGATTCGGTTCTTTTACCCTCAAAGTGGCCTAGGCAGGCCATACCATCTTTGTGGTCTTGGAAGAGTTTAAGAACTCAAGTTGCATTCTCGCGGGTCAAGGCGGACATGCAGACTCTGTGGTTCCACTATGGTGTATATTGCTGCAGAGTGTGACAGGAGGCAGGACAGCAATATGGTACAGGAATGTGGTGAATATTATGGAAGTGGAGCCTACTGTGCGGAGTTGGGGAAGTGGTAGTGGCGCCCAAGGCATGGGTGGTGTGTGAAAGGCCGGAGATATGTGGGTACTTTGCCCAACTGTGTGCGCAGGACACAGCAGTGCTGGAGACAGCAGTACAGAGTGCTGTAGATTTGGAAGATGCTGCATTACCGAGGAGGTGGGGATTTTGGATACTCCCAGGATGGGGGAGTTTTGAAGCTTGATGAGGCTGCAGTAATGGGTGCTGAGGGGGGTGTCTGTGGGGGGCTGAGTCAGCTGTTTGGATATACAGGAGGTGCAGTAACAGTACTGGGGAGGATAGTGGTCAAGCATGGATGTGGTTCTGAATCACGGAACGTCCATGGTAGTGTCAGATGATGAAGTCCTGACGCCCCTGTACAAAAGTCAGGCAGAAGATATGAGGTGGAGGCACCACAAGCAAGGACAAGGGGTGCAGGGCAGAAAGTAAGTGTGGGGCAACAGTAAGGTTACAGAAGCCCAGAAAAGCACGAGAAGCAGAAAGTATGTGGGAATCAAAAGGAAGAAGCCACCTCTATCTTATTCAAGTGTATCTCGTTTAACGTGAATGGTCCTGAAGGCCGAGGTTAAGAGAAATGGGTTGAGGTGACTTTGCGGCGGTATGCGGTGGACATAGGCTTCTTACAGGGCACATTTCGTTATGGTAGAGATTTGTTGTTGCAAAGGTATAAGTATGCGGGTAGCTCGAGGAAGCTTCAAGGGAGGGTTGCGGTAGTAGTGAGGGAGTCAGTCCCTTTCAGTTGTTGACTTGGGAGGAGGGGGAGGGAGGAGGATAGTCAGAGTTCATAGGGTATGGGGGGGTAGAGTTACTTTCATGGGAGTATATATATAGCTGTAAGAAATAAACAGATTAAGGAGATTTGTGAGATCATTTAGTTTATTTCATGGGATTGTGAGGTTACGATAGTGGGCGACTGGAACTGTTAACAGTGGGGAAGAGGATGTCGAGCCCCGTGAAGCTGGGTGTGTCTTAAGTATTTTGAGGGATGTGTTGGGGGTGCGAGGATGGTTGATGTGGTGGGGGTGGGTGGGGTGTGGATCCTTCTGCTTGTCCGACGAGGAATCGCTGCACGCTTGGACAGAAGTTTATGTCACGGGTGTGGTGGGGGAGATTGGGTATGTAGACGTGGGCTTTTCAGATCATAGAGAGTGTATTGGTGGAGGTACAGGATGGAGGGAATGGTGAAATGGTACCCCGGTTGTGGAAACTCAATGTGAAGCTTTTTGAGATGAGGAGGGGAAGGGACGCTTTGAAAATGGTGGGGAAAGTATGGGACAAGGAAGCTGGAGAAAGATGTACTAAAATGAGCAGGGCAATGTGGCAGCTTGGGCATTAGAACTTTATAAGGTAAGGGGAAGAGAGGAAAAGCAATGGAAATATGGTTTACAGAAGTATTATTTGGAGGGCTGCTTGACTTTGTTATGAGAGAGGGAAGGAGCACACAGGTGGAAGAGGTGGGTTATAAAGGGGCCGAGATTGCAGAGATCACAAAAGCTTGAGCGGTTCAATGCGATACGTTTGCGTGGGGTTTGGACGTCTTGTGGGCGACAAGCCTTGATAACTGTTTGCGATTCATTTCGGCAGAGGAGGACAGGTATGACGGTGATGGGGCTGGGGTAGATGAGGATGTGAGATACGTCCGGGGACAGAAGATGAAATCGACTGAGGCTGAGGTCTATTTTGGCTCGAGGTTTAAGCAATACTTGCAAGGGTGTGGGTGGAGGAGGGGGAGAGAGTCATTGTAGATAGTATACGACAGGTGTTGGGAGACGAAGATAGGACCGACATGGAAGGGTATAAGTGAAGAGAGAGGTGTGGCTGGCTGTGAAAAGCATGAGTTTGAGGAAGCGCGAGGTCTGGATGGGATGCCGAACGACTTTTATATGGGCATTGGGGTGTGAATAAGAGAGTGTCTGGTACGATTAATGAATTTTATGAAGGGCTGGGTGTTTGGGAACAGCACTTTTGAGGTTATAGTATTAGTTAAAGAGGGAAATCAATTGGCGATTATAGGGGTTTTGTCCATGATGTTACTGACTATAAAATTTTGCTGGGTGCTAGAGAATAGGATGAGAGGGTTTTAGAGAGGTGATTGAGGCTGGGCAATATGGTATGCCTGGACGGAGTATGAATCAGGGCATGCAAGGATACGGGACTTCGTGAAAACAGTGGGGGGTGGTGTGCTGGCTTTAGATTGGAGAGGCTGCGTATGATAGTGTTGACAGAGAGAAATGTTGTGGATGATAATGAAAGCAAGGTTTTGGTGATGAGATAGTTGAATGGGCTAAGTTGTTTATTATGAAGGATGCGAGTGTGAGGGTACAAGTAAATGGTTTGGTGGGTAGGGAAGTGCAGAATGGAAGAAGGGTTTTGGGGGTGCTTGCTGTCACGAATCCTTTTAGTGCTTGCAAGAACCCGCTGTACAGCCTGATTGTGAGAATTCAGGGAGTAGGGGAGGGAAAAGGAGGTTCTGGAGCATGGGTCTGGCATTGGGATATGTGGATGACTGTGTTGGTCGGGGGTGAGGAGGGTCTAGGCGTGGGCCGGTCTTGAGATTTTGGCAGGCGACGGAGTTTGGCCATTAGCCTGCTAAGTCTAAGCTGTTTGGAGGTGGGTTCATGGGTGGGGGTGGCAGGGAGAGAGTTTTGGATGGACTGTCGTAGGGAGGTAAAGATCTGTGGTGTTATTTTTATGGAAGATGTCTGTGAGCTCGAGTGAATGCTGTGAGAGGTTGTTGGGGGAAGCTTTGGGGAGGATGGGAGGTGGAGGCGGGAGTTAACATTGGCAAGGGTGGTAGTGGTTAATACATTGAGTGTATAGTAAGTTGCTTGGTATGTGAGGTGGTTTTCCTGTGTTGAGTGAGATATTGCTAAGTGGAAGAAGGTTTTGAGAATTTGTGGCTGGGGTTTTGGAAAGCATTGGTTAAATAAGAGGGTTGTTATGACAAGGCGGGGTTTGGGGGTCTGGGGCTCATAAGCATTAGAACATGAATGTATGTGAAATATTGCTATCTACGGAAAGGGGGGGACCGGGGAAGGTGGAAAGGGTTATGAATGAATTGACACGGTGGTGGAGGGAAGGACTTGTTGAAGTGTGGTGATATGTTGAGAAGTATTTTGGCAGTGAGGGACCCTCGAATTGTTACAGCAAGGGCAATGGGGAGGTTGGGGGAGGTGCTGATGTGGTGGTAGGGGAGGCAGTGTTCCCAGTATATAACTGGAGGGTGGGTTGCGAGGTTTGCGGCTGAAGACGAGGTGAGAGGTGGTATATAGGTTTTGCATGGGGTTGTTGCATCAAGGGCAGGTGCTATATATAAAATGGGGTTGGTAACCATTTGTGATAGGTGTGGTGAGGGAGATGCTGCACCATGCTGTATATTTTGCAGCTTAGGGAGACAGGGGAATGGTTGGGAGGGTGATCTGTCTGATGGGGGAGGAGAATAAGTAAGCGGTGCTGAAGGTTTAGATATTGGTGGGGTGCATGAGGGATGTAAGGGAGGCACTCATGTATGTGGCAGTTGATTACGTGTATGTTTCATGGATTTGCGGGGGGAACAGGGAGAGTCCGAGTAAAAGATATGGCGGCTTCGATGTATAGAACAAAAATGCAGGAATAGGTTGTTTGTATGGTGCGAAGTGGGGATAGATTTTTTCCTGACAGTTACAGAAGTATGACAGTGGGCGAACTTTAGGTGGGAGGTGGGAGGGAGAGGAGGTGAAGCTGAAAGTGACTGAATCTCGAAGAGATTTTGGTGTGCGGGCGTATGTGCTCTTATGTGAAAGAGAATGGACGAATATGTGTGTGTGGGGAAATGATTGTGACGGAAACTTACTTGGATGCCCCTGTTTTGGAGGGCGCCGAGGATGGACCTTAAATTTTGTAAGTATATAGTTTGAAAGTGTTACTGATCAAGGACTTCTGACGGGGAGGGGAGGGATTAATGGGGGATTTTTTGGAAATATAGAGGTGGCTTTCCTTGTTTTTGTGTAATAACTGTATAAAGGTAAACATGTCATGTTGGTCAAGACAGTGGCCGGTTGGAGTCATGTTATTATGTATGACAATGTATATGAGATGATGTTATATTTTTTTTGCTTTAGATGCGTGATAAAAATGACTTAATTGGTTCCCTTATGACATGTAATGTACGGTGTCAGTTTAGACATGGCACTTTGTTATTAGACATGGAGAGACATAATAACCTGTTATGTCTTAAGTTTCTAAGGTTGTTTGAATATTCAAGTTAAGGATACAGGAGGGTAACAGTAGACCTGAAATTTAATTTGAGGTATCTATTAAGAAATGCCAGGATAAATAATCTGCTTTATAATGTGTATACTGTTTTTATCTACAGTTTGGTATGGAGAGGTAATCCTGGCGTTTGGTGTCTGTAATTGTGTTACTACACATGTGTGTTGGTATGTGTAGGTATGGAAAATATAAAGCTGTACAATATGTAGGGTGCTTTGGGTGAGTTGTGGGTGGGGATTATGAGGGTACATCTAGGAAGTTACCCTGGAGGTTTAGATTTTCATGTACTGTTTGTATTAATGAGTGTTGTTGCATATATAGGCTTGTTTAGTTCAGGTGTAATGGAGGTGGATTGTGAGAAATGTGCTGATTTTTATTATGTTCAGAGGTGTGGTTCTTGGTATGTATAATGTTGAATTGATACAGAGTACGCTTATATTATAATGTGTTTTTAATAAAAATATAAGAAAAAAAAAAAAAAAAAACTTCTCCTACTCCATTAAAAATTAATATATCCCAAAATTTTTCTGAAATTAATACTTTCCTGTTTTTTCAAAAGTCGAGAGGAAAATATCAAGGAAACAAGGGACCTAATGGAAATAATTCACTTTGATTTTTTGGGGGGTTACCCTAGGTAATCTGCATTATGATTTTTGTAACTGTTTTATACCTTTACCTGAATAAACTTATTTACAAAAAGACCTAAAAGAGGCTGTTTGGGAAGCTTTTAAAAGCTCAAATGGGAAGAAAAAAGGATTAAGATGGGGGGAATAGGGGAAATGAAAGGAGGGGAAGGGAGGAGAAAAGGGAGGGAGAGCTCAAAAAGGGGGGAAAGGGGGGGGGGGGAAAGGGGAAAGGGGGGGGTTGATTTATAAAAATTTTTCGACTAAAAAAATTTTGGACGCAAATTTTTTCAGAATATTTTTTTGTGATATAGAAAAACAAAAAAGTTTTTGGGTTGATGATGGGGGGGGGGGGGTTTTTTTGGGTGGTGGGGGTGGTTAGGGGTGGGGGGGTTTGGGTTATGGGGGGGGGTTGGGGTTTTTGGGGGGGTAGTGGTGAGGGGCTTTGGGTATTTGTTTTGGGGTGGAGGTTAGTTGGGGGGTGCTTGGGGTGGTGGTTTGGAGTGGTTAATGGTGGGAGGTGAGGGGTTGGGAGGATGGTGGTATTTGGGTGGTGATGGAAGACAGACGGGGCAAAACACAGAAAAATTAATTTAAAAACAAAAGGAGAAGGGGAAAGGAAGAGAAAGAGGGCAGAAGGAGGAGTAAGGAAAGTCGATCGGGAGGAAACTGAGAAAAATGCGAGCGGGACAAAACAATAAGGGGAAAACAAAAAAGGAAAGAAAAAAGGAAAACCCCAAAAAAAAGATAAAATAAAAAAAACGGGAGGGGGAGAACTTAACAATATCAGCTGGGCTTTAAGGGGGAAATATACCCTAAATCCTTCATTGACAACATTATTTTAAAACCAATTAAAAACAAACAGTGTTTAATAATTTAAAAATCCAAAACCGTGGCGGGAACAAATCAAATTTACCTACAAATGGGGGAAAAAACATTTAACGATTTTTCTTTCGTCTTGACGATAATGATTCAGGGTAAAATGTTGCCCATTTTCCCTTTGAAAAACCTGGGAGGAGGGAAAAAGGGGAAGATGAATAGGGGAAAGGAGGATGAAATGGGGACAGGTATAGAGGGAGGGGGGATGAAGTATGGGTAATGGGGGCAACATAAAAATAAAATTTAACCCCAACAATTATTTATTATAGTTCCATCGTTGAAGAAAGTTTATCGAAAAGTTATTTAAAACAGTTAGTGTTATTTAAAAGTTGTGTTAGTTAAACAGTTATAAGTTAGTTAAACAGTTGCAAAGACATAGGGAGATTCATGTGATGCCCCACTGGAAAGGGGAAGAACATTTGGAGGACAAAAAAAAAAAAAACTGCTACACTAATCCCAAAGAGTACACTCTCTGAATATACAGAAAGAAACACACAGTATAATACTTATAGAATCCAAGACATTTCAGAGTCTTCCTCAGTGAAGTTGGGGAATTTGAAGCCTCGGGTTCAATAATATCGGACCGTACAGAGCACCCTGGCTGTCCCCAAATTTGTGGGCATTTGATGGTCCCATAATTATTTTCAAGTAATCTTTGGTGCTGACCCTTTTCCCTCGTGGAGAACCCAATTATGAGTTGAAATTTCCACCCATAAAAAATTTTTTAAAAAAAACCCAATAATTCTTCCTTTTTTGAAAGCTAAACCTTGCTGAAATTTTCTGATAGAGGCTTTTCCCCCTAAGTTAAACCCGCCCAAAAATTGTCGAATCAGTTTTAGAACCATAGCTCCGTGTCTTCCTTGCGGATGACCTCAATTTCTATGACAGTGTCCTCCATCGAAGACACCCCCAAGACCCGCGGACATCAACCAAATTTTTAAATGGGGCCCTCAAAAAAATATGAATTCAATGGGAAAATTTTAACCTCAGATATGGAAAAATTGAGGGTATACAACAAATTTAACCATACAATAGAGCGAAAAAAATAATGTAAGGGCCTGGGGTGATAATGTCAGAGGACCCTTCAAAAAACCACAAAATGTATCTAGCATCTGCTGAAAAAAAGATAGGATGGATAATGATAACCTTCAAAAATAAACGCCAAGCCCATGATGATTGTCTTCAAATCTTGTTCCTCTAGGCTGGAATCTGCTGTACCTAATCCCCCAGGGGGCGAAATTTGGGCCCGTAGAGGTACAAATAACTTTTACGGCACACAAAGTAGATAAAGGGACCTAAATTACTGGGGAAAAGTTGAAGTCCTTTTTTTATTCCTTGGAATGCAGGAAAAAAGATACACTAGGAAAATCCTAGAGGGGTTAGTACCAAGCAAGAAAATCACTCCCCATGAAAACAAAAGCTCAAGGGGATGCAACATTCCCCGAAAAGCAGGGGGGCCAAGTCAGTGAGGCAACACAATAAGTATCAGGGGGCCCAAAAACTATTCAACTGCCTCCCCCCTACGTGGGGGGGACCAATAGACCCCCGGTGTCTTCAGGAAGGCACTGGGCAGTACCTGACCAAAGGGGGGTTTTGTCGTGTTTTCGTGCGGGCCCCTACAGCCTGGTTGATCAGACCCTGATCCCCACAGGTATACCTCAAAATTTAAAACAAAAAAGGGAAATTTAAACTGGTATCTTCTTTTACCTGGCAAATAGCTAAGGTTATAATGGAAACAAATTTACTTTTTTTTAAATCTCTAATGAATACACAGTTTGTTGCTACACTCAGGGCAGAAGGCTCACACAGTTTGTTGCACCTCAGGACAGTAAGGCTACACAGTTTGTTGCTACACTCAGGGCAGTAAGGCTCACACAGTTTGTTGCTACACCAGGACAGTAAGGCCCCACAGTTTGTTGTAACCAAAATCCCCAAGGGCCCAGAAGGCTCACACAGTTTGTTGCACACTCAGGCAGTAATTGGGCTTACCGAGGCGGGGGTGTCTTAGCATGTTCTCTCAGAGTTTTGGCCCCCCCTTCCTCCATACGGGTATTTTTTTGAACACTTTATCACCATTTTAACCTTTAATCTGGCCAGCGTCCAGAGGGGGCTAGAATAACTATGTGCAAGTGTCATGTCAAGGGGCCTTTGACTGGGAAACCCCAACGACAGTCCTAATATATGAAGCTAATCTTTTCGCTTCTCTCTCTCTCTCTCTCTCTCTCTCTCTCTCTCTTTATATATTTTCTCTTTTCTCTCCCCAATTTTCATACACCAGAGTGGGTGGATGATGGATCCTCTCAAGATTTTGACCTACCATAAACATTCATATCTCTTTTTGGTATTCCCCCCCAAACCCCCACATGAGAGTCCAAATAGACCAAAAGAGATAGAGTTATACAAAAATGAATAAATGTTCACATTAAAAAAAAAAAAACTTTCCCGTCTGACTGACCCTATTGGGAAGTGAAAAATTAAAATCGAGAAAGGTTGAGAGGCAAGGGTTGACATACTCCTTCTCCCATTACCCCTTCCTACCCCTTTTTCCTTCATTTTTTTTTCCCCCTCCTCCTCATCCTCTTTTTTCCTCCTCCCCTCCCCCCTCCTTCTCTTCCTTCCCATATCTCCTCCTCC